>PVKE010011617.1:0-40039 GCA_004027555.1 Craseonycteris thonglongyai
ACCTCAAGTTCTATGGATAATGTTTTCCTTACCCTGTACAACACTTCGGTTAAAACGGAGGTAAAATTCCTTTTGCATCAGCTAAACTGTCCATTTCCTCTTCACCTTAGCCTAGACTCAGAGATTGGTGAGATTAACTGTTTTATCAGCCTGGGTGACCACACACTAAAGAGCTCCAATTCTAAAACCTATGACCTACAAGAAGCCTTTTCCTTGGCTATCCACAAGTTCTTGAGGCTAACTTTTGCATCCTTCCTTCAGTCTTCTGCTCTTGCATCTTAGTGGGCTGCCCTGAGGCAGTCTGGGCCCGAAGACCGGTCATTTCCCTCATTCCCTCTCCTCTTACCCAAAAACAAACAAAAAACCCATCCTGCACTTAGTATTTCCTTTATTTAGTAATATAACTAGGAGTCACAAGAAGCCCCGTTGTACCCCATTGCCTTCCAACTGTTTCCTGACTCTATTCCCTTTCCCTCCCAGCAGTGCTCGAAGACCTCCACGTTACTGGCACAGAGCAATTCTTCCAACACTGAGGACCGTTTGGGTCTCACAGTCAACCCCAACAACCTATCAAAGTATTTATAAAAATACAGACAAACAAGAAAATAAAACTCCTCTTGTGGGATTTCTTATGAACAGTTTCCCCAATCAGTCTTTTTCTGGTGAGATCTGAAGGACTTCCTAGAGCACTATCCTTCATGAAGAAGGGTAATGGTCTTCTGCTGGCTCCAAAGTCACTATAATATATCAAGACTTGATTTACTTTTGGACTCTTTATATTTCAAAATAAAGTTTAGAGATGAGGCCTGGGCTGGGGATAGCAGGGCAAATATAAAGGAATAAGGAGGAACAGATATTGTATAAGTATTTACAAGAAGAATTTAAAATAGTTTATAGGAAACAGAGCTGCAGAGAAAGCCCAAGTAGCCAATCCTTTAGAAGGTCAGCCCGTCTTCCCTGAACTGGCCCCTCACACACACTGTGTCCTGGTCCATGCATCCTCTTTGGTGAGGTTAACAATCAGACACATAATGGACATAGTTCCCAGAGACAAAGCTAGATTCCAAGTAAAGCAACTTGCTGAAGGGATAAGTCTGTTTGAAATATGACTCTAATGAAGGATGATTATGGCTTCCACACAATGGACTCATCTTGTCTAAAATGAAGATATTCGAGAATCTGAAATGACAGCCTCTCTAATACACTGAGTAATTTCTTGATAACACCTAAAATGTAAAAGGATACAATGACTTCTGTCCCTTACTTGTCCTCCGTGCCTTTCTCCATAAGCCTTTATTGATACTCTGTGCTAAGATGTAAGGAGACAGAGACAAAAGAAAGCTCTTGCCTTCAGAAACTCAGAATCTAGGAAGGATTCAGACACGTAAACAGAATAAAAACAAATACAATGCATGAAGGAGTAAAACAGAGTCTGGTGAAAGCATACAGCACAGGCTAAAAGGAGGAGGATGCATGGACTTTTCTGGAAGAGGGCGCATCTCAGCTTGTTCTGAAGCAGGAGTAGATGCTACTGAAGACGGAAGGGCAGGATGTTCCCAGCAGAGGCAACACCAGACGCGAAACCACCAGGAGTGCATGTTCTGAGGACATACGAGTCACTGAGCGTGGCTGGAGTGGTGGGGAAGTGTGTGTATGAGGAGAGATGGCCGTCACAACAGGGCAATGGCTGAGGTGTGCTGAGAATCGGTTATGGAGACCCTTGTCTCCATAACCAAGGGACAGGGGCATGGCGGTGTTTAACAGGGTCACCGTGGCAGTGACAGCAGTAAGGATGATGGAGGAGGGAACTGAGGAGCAAGAGTGGGGCCCAGGGCCTCATGTGGAGACATGGAGTAACCCACGCAGGATGAGAGCTGTCTCATGACACGCAGGAGAGAGGGGCCGCCCCCCGCGTCTCCCCAGTGGCCTCCTGCCCTGTCGTGTGCCAGCAGGTCACTTCACCAAGCCTCAGACGAGCGGCATGCGAGCCTGTGCCTACGCGGCCTGCTGGCATATGTGCCAGGACATCAGGGTGCCACAGCACCCCCATTTCCCTGCTGGCAGTGGGGGGATTTGGAAAGGGAGAGGTAAAGGACTGAGGAGACGATGAGCGCCACAGCACAGGTAGGTAGCTGAATGGGGTGTGAACGACACCCAGGTTCCTGCCCGAAGTAACTTCGTATGAGGAAACCTTCACAGAGATAAGTGATGTGAGTGCCACAGAAGATGCTCAGTTTGGAGGTGAGGCATGAAAGAATGGCAAGCTGTTGTGACTTAGGGGTTGACCTGTCAGCTGCAGGTGGGCTCTTGTGACATTTAAGAGCAACGAGAGTAGGCAACTGGATATGCGATTCTGGAAGCTCCTGAGAGAGCTCTGGCCTGGAACTGTCAGGAACTCCAGGATTCGGGTAGCAGTTAAAGCCATGGGAAAAACTGACATTCAACAGGAGATTGTGCCAGGAAGGTAAGAGAAGGGCATTTAGAGTGTTATCAACAGAAAAACACGGCTTTTGAGAAGAAATGTTCTCAAATAACAAAAATCACACAACTGGCATCACTAGAGGCAAATACCTTGAAGAACTCCATCCCTTTTCTTCTTAACAGCTGTTTGGCTTTTAATTGTTCAGAAACATCAGGTTTATAAAAGGAAATGGGTCACTATGGAAACAGCCTATTTGATAGCAAACAGGCAGTTTCACCACGAAAGAGTAATTACGATGATTTTTCCCTTAATTGTACGTCTCCATGGTTTTCAATAATCATATATCCTTTTGGTCAGAACTATCCAATCAGTGAACGACCCGATAAGCCAGAGGAAAAATGCTAATTTACCGTTATTTTCCCCAGGTTGCTTACGAGGCCCCCAGCTCAGACATTTCGTGACTTCAGTACTCCATCTTACCAAGGTGTGCAATTCATCTAATTTCTAGTCAGTCTAAACCTAAATGAACAGAGCCACAAGGAAAGTGTGTCTGTTATTTTTTCCTTCCTGGCCCAATTCCTTTTGTGAAGAATGTGTTAATTTCATGGTCCGTGTCAATCACTATTCTAGGCAGCAGTTCAAATCTCAACCTGGATCAGAAAACAGAAAAAAAAAAACCCAAAAATACCATACAGAACATTTAAAGATCAGGGTCACCAAAATGCTAAACAAAATTCATGCAAGTTTTAAAATGTAAATCTCTATTAATGCACTATTTTACATTTTTAAACTCAAGATACATTCATAATAAAGTATTGGTTACTTCACTGACCTTGTCCAAAAAAGTGTATATTGACGCTTCCTGGTTTGCCACGTAAGCAAAGTGTCTGTGCCTCTCGATGGAAGCGATTAACTGGCTTTCTTTATCCAGAAGTTCACACAAAGCAGCCTTCCTTTCAGCTCCAGTGAAAAGCTGGTTAATGCGAGCCAGTTCTTCTTGCCACCAGACTACAGGAATAACACGAAGGACTGCTGAGTTTTCAAATTCCCACATCTTTTTATTAGTTTCACATGTATGAGAGAACATAATGCTTAAATATTTACAGTCCCTATATAGTGTTAATCCCGACAGGTCTATTTCCCTTTGATCCCTTAGATAAGTTATTACAATTGTGCTATTCTCTCTCTCTCTCTCTCTCTCTCTCTCTCTCTATATATATATATATATATATATATATATATATATGTTTTGTTTTTTAATAGTTGACATTCAACATGATGTCACATTCTTTTCAGGTGTACAACACAGTGGGTAGGCACCTATATAATTTATGAAGTGTTCCCCTCCCCTAACGGCTCCAGTGTCCACCTGACACCCTGCGTAGCTTTTCCAACATTACTATTAAACTCCCCATACCGCTCCTCACATTCCCGTAACCACTGTGTGTCTACCAATTTGCATTTCCCAATCCCCTCACCCTTCCCACCTATACCCCCATCCTCCCTCCCATCTGACTCCGTCAGTTGGAGTCTATTTCTATTTTGATTGCTCATTCATTCTGTTCTTTAGGTCCCACATATAAGTGAGATCATATGGCATTTGTCTTTCTCAGTCTGACTTATTTCGCTTATCATGATAACTCCTAGTTCCATGTTGTTGCAAATAGTAAGGTTTCATTATTTTTTTATGGCCGAGTAATACTCTATTATGTAAATGCCCCACAATTTCTTTATCCAATCGTCTATTAAAGGGCATTGAGGTTGAAAAATCCCACATCTTTACAGAACATTTTTACTGTCACATCCTGACATTATTTTATTTTCATATCAATTTAAATAAAACTATATACAAATAGGATCATGCATATTGTTCACTGATATGTGGAAAAAACTGGACAGACATTGAGAGACTTAAAGCAATAAAAGCAGTCACACACACAGAAGCCAAAGGAAATGAGGACAGGTCACGCCGCAAGATGCCTTTAAGCAAGTGAGCTCGCGGGCTCCTCCTCCCAGACTCGCCTTCTAGCCACGCAGGTTCATGCAGGGGTAGGTTCATTAAGATACCCTCACCCCAGAACACACCGGGAAATGCCGAATGCTCTGGCTTAACTGCATCAGCCTCTTACAGACGTCCAACTCTCTTTTCTCGTTATCAGCACAGGAGGGGCGCTTTCAAGGTGTAGCCAGACCTTGCCTTCATTTGTTTTCTATTCTTATGGCTGCACTGAAAAAAACCTTTGTTTTCTTAACAGTATGATTTACTTCATCTTCTGTTTTCATCCCAATACCTAGTCCCCTATTTCTAATTAAACAAGACGATAAAAATGACAGCTAATAGGGATGCTAGGATAGCTCAGCGGTTGAGCACTTGCCTCACTGTTGCGGGGTTTGGGGGTTCGATTCCTGGCCCTGGCCTAGGCAGTCCCTTACCCTGAAGTGTGGTGCAACTGGTGGACACAGGGATGGCTCAGTGGCAAAGGTTCTTGCCTTCCATGTGGGAGGCCCCCAGTTAGGTTCCTGCCTCACGTGGCCCCACATCCACCTGTGTGGAATGAAACCATGTCACAACTAATGATGTACAACTATGGAGACTGCTCTGGGCCTTCCCACTTTCTCTCTCTCTCTCTCTCACACACACACACACACACAACACACCTTCTCTCAAACAAATAAAAAATTTCTAATAAATGACAGCTAATACCATATAGTACTACTTGCTACTCTGTTCTAAGTGCATCATGTATATGAGCTCATTTATCTCCTGACAAACCAATAAATACGTAGGTGATCCTGTCATCCCCCATTTTGTAGAAAAGACAACAGGGAGAGACTGTGTAGCTTGTCCAACATTTAGCCAGGACTCAACTATGGCACCATGGCCTATGCCCTTAACTGCTCTCTGCCTCTCAGAAACAATTCAGCCTTACAGTTGTACGGTCCTTTACAATGAACTTATTCGCTGGTTTACGTTAGAGAGCCACATTTACTAAACTACCCCTTTAATTCTTTCCTCTTGCATGGAGATAGTTTATTATTACATTGTCAGAATGATGACGTTTCAGTCTCATGAACTGTACTCACATTCTGGCCATAGAGTCAAACCTACTTTTTCTCCAAACTTTGAAAAAAAATCCTGGTTCATTGATTTGGTAATTATACCTGCCAAAACTCTAATCATTTCTTCTCCGGGTCAAACCACTCAACAATTTTTGAGCAATTATCATGTGAAAGAAAGTGTACAAGGTTCGATGGTACATACAAAAGTAAAGATGTAATGCCCTCTTGAAGGAATTAACATATTTCCTTGTTCCCCCAACCCATTGCATAGACTGTAAAAATCCTTCCACAAAGACAGAATTTCTGCTTCTCTTTTCATTTATCTCTACCCAAATGCCTCACATTTTTCACCATTAGGTTTAAAGACTGCCTTTGGATAGATCTCTTCTGGATGCAAGATTTATTTCACTTATCTTCTATTACATACAATTCAAACAAGTAAAATGGACTCTTCCTTTGCTGTATTCCAGACATGGTTACTTCCTCATTGTGTGACAGGCGTAGTACAAAACATATGACAAGAATATGTAATTAGAAGGTACATTTGCCTTCCATTAAAATGTCAAGTTTACTTTAACATCAGTCTCTGCATTGAAAGGTTAACTATCTGAAGCCACAGCGTGATTCATGGCCCTCTTGTATTACCACTGCCTTTCATGACATCAAGTTTTACAGTTTTATTGGAATATTTCTTCTCCCTCTGAAATTTCAATTGGAATTCATCCTGATCAGATCTACAACTTGAGAGTCATGTTCTTTATAAACGTCTACTTTGTCTCTTACCAGAAATGAATGCATCATTCAGACCCTGTGTAACTGGGTCTGTCCAACAAAAGGATTTGTAAATTTAACATCTAAATTATGTTATGGAAGTCCAGAAAATCCATGACTGAGGTGTTTACCGCTTAAGAGTAGTTTTACCAATTGAAAGAATTGTTAAAATTTTAACAAAATCCATATACAAAAAGGGAGTATATGAAGAGAAAAGCTGTTCGCTTGTGGAGTAACTGAGAATATTTATTTCACAGCATTACATGGATGTTCGGAGAAAGCAAGTAATAATTGTAGGATATTAGTAAGCCTATTGTACTTTCCAGTTTTACATTAGAAACCTTTGAGACTGATAATAAACTCAGGCCACTATGGTATTATTTAAGCTACTCTGCCAACCTCAAAGCTATTCTGCTCTCCTAGATTAATACCTAAGTCCAGAGTGAATCCATATATATGCATATGCATTTTCAAATAAACCTATTTATATATCTTCAAATTTTACATTTTGTTTAAATTGTTAGTCTGACTTTAAAAAACAACCCAAAATGAAGCTCATGGGAAATGAAAATAATGGACCTTAATTCCCCAAATTCTCCATTAGACAATCAACCTCCCTGAAAATCTGTAACACAAGAAACATGGCGTCAGAAAAATACCACGCCCTAACTAAAAACAAGAAATAGAAAAGCACAGGAATCAGGAGCAGCTGGACGAAACTGATTTTATATTTGATTAGACACTTTCCAGAACTATATATAGAAGATACTGAGGAAAATGAGATTCTTTCCCCTTTCATAAAATATATGTTCCCCAAATGATTAAAAAAAAAAAAATGGGGGAGGCTATCACTGTGTGCTAGGGCTGCCATAACACAGACGGGTGGCATAAAGGACAGAAGTCTATTTCCTCACAGTTCTGGAGGACAGGAGTTCAAGATCAAAAAGCAGGGTTCATTTCATCCGAGGGCCACCCTCCTGGGCTGGCAGATGGCCACCTTCCTCTGGTATCTCCATATGACCTTCTCTGTGCATGTCTGGGTGCTAATCTCCCTTCGTAGAACACCAGTCATACTGAATATGATCCACTGATAGAACCTGAGTTTTTACTACTCACCTCTTTGAAGGCCCTGTCCCCATATACAGTCACATTCTGAAGTCTTGAGAATTAGGACTTCAACATATGGAATTTAGGGGAGCAGGGGTCAGCCCATAAGAGATGCCACCGGGCACCAACATTTTTAAAGAAAAATGCCTGAAAGGATTTGGTTCACTTGAAAGAACACATTTATCTCCTTAACGTACCTTCTTGGATAAATGACCTAATTTCTAGAATCTGAAGTTCAACTATAAAATGAAAGGACTGGACCAGTATCTCAGGTCCACACACGTCCTAACATTTCTGAGGTCTCCACTTGCAATTTCCAAACAAGAAACAGCAGAACATACAATTCTTTTTTCCACCACTGGCGGTTTATATACATCTGCTCTTTGAAATTCTCATCACAGACCAGACGCTTGAATGGTGAGGACTAAGGAAGATTCAGACAGAACGTCCAGGGGCAGATATCTCAATGGGCTGATGGGCCGGGGAGTCTCCAGAAGCTACAAATCAAGGTACTTTCAGATCAAGAGGTAATAATTAGAGAAGTCTCAGAAAACACAGTTAACATTAGTCAAAACAAGGCACAGGGTTAGAAGATGCAATTCAATAAACACTTAACTAGACATTCTGAACAAGGTCCCATCGGGTGTCATAGGTACAAAGGTGGAGTTAAGAGAGTGGTGTGTGCAGAAAAGCATGGAGCAAGGAATAGGGAGGGGTTCTGAGCTCAATCCATGCTGTCGAGAGAGAGGTTTCCTAAAGACGATGACCTCTGTGTTGAATCTAAGAGTGACAATTCAGATGAAAGAAGTCACCCTGGCCATACTGCTATAAATACATTTTTAAAAAGACATCAAAATAAAACATTGTTGCCTGCATATACTCTTGTCTTTGATACACTATATTGTCTTATATAGGTAAATTCATTTTCTGAAGTTGATATACTTTTGCTTTTACTACTGGAGGGCAGATTATGTAGAGGAAACAAACTTCCTATTTGGTGCTGTAATTCTAACTATGCAACTATCACTATTAACCACAAGAGGGCAGCAGTTTCAAATATTGGAGTTAAGAAAATGGACTGAAAACTACATTAAATAGAAGAGCGGTATAAATTACTGTGCTTGTGAGCCAGCAATCTTAACTATACAAAAGAGAGTAATAATAATTATTCTGAGAGTTTAAATTTAGAATTTTAGGACTAGAAGAAAACTTAGAGATGTCTCTCGTTTATGTAAGAAATTTCATTTGCATTTTCTTCCATATAAATTATGTGTAGACATATAAAATATATTTGTCCTACTTTAACACAGAAAACCTGTATAAAATTATTCAGCATATAACAGTAACTTATATATGCACAGATCTTTGTATTTTTTAAGTACTTTCAGAAACATATTTTATATTTTTCACTTTATAAAGGCCGCTGAAGCAGAGTTCCAGAAATTAAGTCCTTTTATAGATGAAGAAACTGAGGCCCAGGAAAAGTGAGTACAGTAACTTGTATAAGTTACCAACACTAATATGTAGACAAGGCAGAACCTCATTCAGCATATTTCCTATTATTTCACACAGCTATCTGTCAACCAAACAAAATGACAATGGTGTCCCCTTTGGTTTATTCATCTATGCATTTGAAATATTATTAGAATAAGTTCTGCTGTAACAAAATTTTAGTTTTATACTTGTCAGAAAGATCTTTCACTGACATCTTGCTAACAGTGCCCTCTGTTTACCTACTGACATTTAAAAATAATCTTTGTTTTCCTCTGACAGAGAAAATGTAAATAGAAGTAAAATTTAAAGTAAAATGAAGTACTTGCAGAGACCAGCCATTAGGAGAAAGGGGACGCATACGCCTAAGGAACAAACACTGTGACATTTCCTACAGATGCTCCCTTGTGCCAGGTACCAAAGAGATATTTATTAATATTGTGTGCTGAACCTAGCGTTTAGTTGTATCATCTTCAGTAAACAGCGTGCTATCAGATAGCTGTTTAGACCCAAGATCTGACATCTAAAACTGTATTCAATTAGAAAGGAAACAATGACTTGAGTAGTAACAGAACACACAATCTATCCACAAATAGCAGCTAAAGAAACCTAGTAAAAAAAAAAAATTGCTTAAAGTTAATTACTATTGGGGAAGCCGGGATGGCTCAGTGGGTTAAGCGCTCAGTTTGCAGCACCGGGGACCGAGGATCGAGTCCCGGCCCCGGCCCGTGCGGAACCATGTGCTGAGCTGGGAGCTCCCCCAGTTCAGTTCTCTCTCTGTCTCTGTATCTCTCTCTTTCTCTGTCAAAAAGCAATAAAAATAAATAAATAAATAAATATTTTTTTAAAAAAGTTAATTAATGGTAGAAATCATCAGAGAGAAGTCAAAGACTGTTACGTTATTCCTTTGGATAAAAAGACCCCGGTCTTTTGTTACCAACCAACGTCATCCCAATAAATTTAACAACAACAATAAAAGACCCCATCTGACTAAAAAATACTTTTTTTTTTCCGGCTATTTTTCATTTTTAAATTCTCCCATGTCTTCACAAGAACCCACCTTCACTCTGGGGCATCTAAGGTAATAAAAAAACCCTTCTGTGCCGGTTACATGCCCTTCAGTAGGGTACCCCTGGGAAAGCAGAGGCTGGTGACAGCTGCATTACCACGTTCCAAGGTTTCCCCTTCATTCACTTATTCATTCTACCGATATTTGTTGGGATGTGAGCAAAGGGCCAAAAAAGAGATTATAAAAAAAATTAAAAATAAGTTTTCTCTTGGAGCTTACAATCCAGTGGTGAAAATTAAACAAAAGACGTAGTATTACCAACTACGGATACAAGGGAAAGGGGGGGGCGGGGGGTGCAATGAGAACCATGAGAGGGTAACAGGATATACAAGCAGCACTGTCAGTCCCAAAAGCCTCTGAGCAGGTGACGTGCAGCTGAGGTTGAAAGGTGGGTGATGGGAACAGACTTTAGAATAGCGTAGCTACTGCCCTGAGCAGAGTGCTTGGCTTGTTCAAGTAACCGAAGCTTTTAACGTGTCAGTGGCTAGCGTGTGTCCTGTGGAAGAACTGAGGTGTAAAAGTCATAAATGTGTAGACAATACACACTAATGCATTATCGTTAATGGAAGAGAATAAACAGGTATTGCCAAGCCTCTCCTAGGGGAGGACAGGAAGACAGTCCCACTCGGGAGTTCACAAATTCCCAGGACCGTCAGAGACCCACATGGGACAATACTTTCTCTTTTCATCTTCCAGGGATGATGGACAAATGAGGTAATGTACTACAACTGCATAATTTACTCACTGTTACTATAAAAGCATATCCAATTTTGTTCCAGCCTTAATTTCTGCCCCAAATGTAAGACATTATTCATCTTTTCAAATTGTCTAATCCAGGTTCCCAAGACATTTTCCTAAAATGATAAGGTCTTCCTTTTGTCTTCGTAAAGCCTGTTTTTCATACTAATACAAAATTATAAAATTAGTATTTTATGCAAACCCAATTTCCAACTTACGTTGGAGTGCATTATAAAGAAGTTCAAAATCTTCTTTTGTTCTGGGATTATGCCTCCGGTAATAGTCCAATTCCATCCATTCTTCTTTTTCCCTTATCTTTCTTAGTTTTTCATTTTCTTCCCACTTCAACCTGAGTATTTTTTGTCTTCTTAAATTCTTTACCACGATTTTTGCCTGCCAACGTCTGTAGTAAGTCTGTAACACTATTGCCTGGGATTAAATTAAAAGGAAATACTTAAGGTGTCTATTGTCAGCTTTAGCAGACAATAACAAAAGGCAACAATGATTATTTCTATTCCAATTCAATAACTGCTAAAAAATATCAAATCTAGTTTGAGCTCTATACCAAATATTTTCACATACATTCTGATACCATGTATCCAACCTTTTGGCTTCCCAGGGCCTCTTGGGAAGAAGAATTGTCTTGAGCCACATGTCAAATACACAAGCATTACTGATAAGTGATGAAAATGGCAGCCAGAGAAAAGCAGGTATAGCCATACCTATATCTGACGAAATAGACTTGAGGATAAATAAGGTAACAAGGGACAAAGACAGACATTCCATAGTGATAAAAGGGACATTGCAAGTCCTCGGGAAACACTATTATTGTTATGAATATTAATTATCTCCAGTTTACCTTAATTTTCATTAGCTCAGGCTCATATTTAAATCAAAATTTTATACAGCAGGCCGGTTTTGTGGTGGAACCCACCTAACTCAGGTTAGCTAAAAGGGAGACTTACGCTAACAAGTATTTATTACATTGTGAGAAATATAAATATGTTTTTAAGGTCCAGTTAGTACTAGATCTTCAAAAAGCTTTCAGTACAGTTGAAATAGCTTATATTTTTATTTACTAAACTCATAAATAAAATGTGGAGCAGTTGGATCCAGATAGATGACAGAGAATATACTGACACATCCTAATCCCTGATTAATTAAATAAAATTATATAAGCAGAGATCAGCAAAGATATCAGATCATACTGAAGGAGTCCTCCAAAGGAAGAGACATTTTGAAGAATCTCCTCAAGAATGTAGGGAGGCCAGGACAGCTCAACAGGTTGAGTGCCTGCCTTGCAACTGCTAGGTCCGGGGATCGAATCCCAGCCCTGACCCATGCAAACCCATATGCTGAACTGCGGTGCAACTGATAACCACCGAGCCCTGCAGTGAAGGCCCTTGCCTCCCATGCGGGAGGGCCCCAGTTTGGTTTCCACCCACAGAACACCGGATCCACCAGACTGCTCTAGGCCCTCCTCCTTCTCTCTCTCACACACACACATCTTCTCTCAAAACAATAAAATAAATCTAAAAAAAAAAAGAAAGAAAAGAAAAAAACCTCATTCTCCCCATTAAAAAAAAAGAAAGAAAGAAAGAAAGTAGACAGGTGGAATAAGTTGAAGAGGGTTCCTTGACCAAATTATAATCAGGCTCCTCTGAGCTCTTTTTATATCAAGGCGTTTGGGCTTCTATGTTCATCTCAGTTTAACTCAGTTTAACCAGAATCTCCAGCCTCAGTATTTGATCACCCTCAATATTTGATTCCCTGAGGATGCCTAATCGTTCTGGCCCACCTTCAGCAAAAGTCCTGTTGGGCTGGTTTACCCAGAATCTCTCATTACTCCCGATGTTTTCTCTTAGTAATTGTCCCTGTGTGACCCCTGCTCCTTGGCTATGAATTCCTGCTTTTCCTGCTGTCTTCAGAGTTGAGCGCAGTCTGTCTCCCCTACCACAAAACTCCACTGTAGTGGCCCCTCTTGAATCAAGTCTGCCTTACCACCTCGAACAAGCGTTATGAATAGTTCTTTCTAATAACCTTCATGCCGGTTCTTCCTCAAGCGAGCATTGTGTAGGGAATGCACACAGCTACACACAGAACATCTGACTCGGACGGATATTTAATGCTTAGCATTCATCCATGATAAAAGCATCTTACCGCCGCTAAGCGCCGAGCATGGTAGTCTGTTGCTGAAAAGTAGTTTCCTGGTGTTACCAGTTTATCAGTCATATTTGATACATACACACCAATTTTTGTCATCTGTGTGGATGTTGTATTTGTAGTTTGTTGCAGCGTTCTTCTCTCAGTCATGGTCTAAAAACATTTAAAAGAAAATTTAAAGAAAGAGCATCTGTCCCTACATAGCTAAGTTAATTTTCTTTTATTATTTTAATTGCCATATAATTCCTTAGAAGATTTTTAATTTAGAGAAGTATACAGAATAATATTTGTGGATTCTGGAGCTTCAAAAACCTGTAGGGAATAAATAGGAATATTACCTGGGTATCCCTACAAAATACATTGCCTGTCCCAGGAATCTTTTTAGGTACAGTTTGTGTTCCAGCATTGTGATATTCTGTTCCTGTTATTTTATGTCTGAATCCACCGAGAAAAGGTTTGTGAAAGTCAGATTTTATAACCTCAACAGCCACTTGCTGGTACTGATCCGGGCCTGAGGAGGTAACACCAAGACTGAATGGAAGTTCACCTACCAATGGCTCTGAAATACGTGGCCTAAAAGACATCAAGTAACTGACCAGTTTGTACTCTGACGGTTATGACTTGAGAGTCTTTATTTAATTCATGTATTCTTTTGATGGGATGTACATCTGGAAGTGTAGAAAACATTTCCACTTGTACAATATCCTGGGGCTTAATTCCATGTTGTAGTAGAGTCTCATTATTTTTAAGAATCACTCCTAAAAAGGAGATAAAATTGTAAGAAATGTTATGACAAAGAAATGAGTCTATATACTCACTTTAAGGAGATGCAAGGCATCAAAGGTGCTTAAACAGATGTTGTTTGGTTACCAAATATGAATGTGTATCAAGTGCCAAGTATTGATGGTACTTGCTGTGATGTTATTAAGAATACAGAAAACTCCCCAATGGGAAAAGTTAGGGCGGTATTCTTCAGCAAGAATTCAGCATGACAAGCAAAGTAAAGCTACAACTCTCAACTCATCAGGAAGGCAAATCTATAAACATTAAAAACATGTTTTGTATTATGAACAAAAGCATATTCTAAGCACTGACTCACTAAAATATGACAGTATGTTATATACAAGCTCAGAATAGATCTGTATCAGAGTAAACTGGGTTATTTTAGTTCCCACCCCTCTCTCTCCAGCAAAAAAAGTATACAAGGGCTGTCTGGAAAAAATGCAGCCATAAATGCCTCTAGTTTTCATATTACACAGCTGGGTACTTTCCAGACAGCCCTCATATGCTCAGAATTCTGAAGAATCCCTTCCTGTCTCTATAATCAGAAACTCACATAAATTAATAATTCATGCCAAGGTGGCATTAAGCTCCAGCTAGAACGTATCACTTTATTTTTATGTTGTAATGCTTCACCTTCTGCCCCCTCCCTAATGCTTCAGTCCATAAATGGACTCTAATCATGTTTGTTTACTTTAAGGAGTGCAAAAATATGTACGTTCCTGGCTGCTGTTTTGTGCCATGGAAACTTTATTGACAGAATCTGTATCAATCTTCTAATATATGGGCTTCCTACATTACAATTAGGAATCTGAACATAGCAAAGGTTTTGTTACACTCATTAGAAATATATGAGATACTACTAGGCCTTTTTGGCTATGTTCAAGAAAGCAAAGAGCTCTTTGAGTTTCAATTTCACACCCTAACTTCTTTTATTTTTCTGTTTTATCTGTTTGTTTTGTTCTTTAGATTCCACACCTAGTGTGCTAGCCTGGATAACTCTGTCCCAATTACAAAGATGACATCCTCTCATGACAGAAAGCTTATATTTTGCGGGCAGCGAAATACTATCCACAACACAGAAATGAACTTGAACATCATGGGGACGTGAATTGAACTTACTGTATAAAAGACTGACAGATAAACCATTTTCAGTCCTCTTCTCATTCCATACATGCCCATTCATCCTCTATTTTTTCGAACCTCATTTCCTTCTATTCCCCATATATAGTCGTCTTCTAGCCACACTGTCTTCCCACTTAGTCCCAAAGTCAGTATTTCTCACCTCTTTGGAACTTAGCACAAGTATTGTCACTTTTATTAAATGAAGCTTGCTAGAATCATCCAGTTTCTCTTCTCCCAGTTCACACAGCTTTCTCTGCACATCTCCATGAAAACATCTGCACATTATGTGGTAACTACGACATCTTCTTCCTCACTAGTCAGTAAACAATTTGAGTACGGGGATTCTGTTTCATGTTTCTTTATATCTATAATTCTCAGCAAAGTGTTAAGAACAAAGTATGCCCTTGATAAAAATGTACTGAGTGAATGAATGCATAACCACAATATGTTTCAAGCACTAAATATCAAGATAGTTCAACAAATCAAAGATCTTGATTATTTCCATGTAAAACCAAAGAAGTCTTGATAAGTTGCACTTGCCCCCAAAGCTTACCTGCACATCTTATCTGCAGAATGTTCGCTGGGACACTTAATAGTTTTGAAAAATAATCCTTGAAGGATTTTAAAATCATGTCAATTTTAAAAGACACTGTGATTTCCTGGCCCACAGGAAGAAGTATAACTTTTACTGCAGAGTAAAAAAAAAAGAAGAAAGAAAAAAATCATTGTCAAAAGCAATGGTCAACTACCTACAGTTCACCAGCAGATGGAAAATAATAGGACAATTTTTAATCCCATAGAACGCAGTTGTGTGTACCATGTTCCCACCCACCTCCATAAGAGTTACTTTTCATTTTCTATGAGAAGTGATAAACATTCAGTTGCAACCTCGTGCTTTGAAAATTGACTTATAATCTCAAGAATTAGCATCAAAGGTAAGCACCTGTTTCCCCGGCTCTAGCTCAAAGCTCCGATCTGTCTTCCATTCCCCTGGCACGGGGATCAGTGGATGTTCAGGATTACCTCCCATTCCCAATTCCACAAGAAACAAAATAAAACTAAACTGCCTCGAGAGACTTCCAGTATCTGCTACCTAGTACTCAGAGATAAACAGAAATCATCTCCGGAAACCAAGCATTTTTGTGTAGTGAGTATTGAAAAAGGGCACCTTGAAACCTAGAGGGTGCCCTGGAACTTAGGAACGTGCATGCTTTGTTCACACATTGATATCATACATCAGCAAATCAGTACAGATTTATGAAGCTAAAAAAAAACAATAGAGAAATTCTCCAAGGAAATTTTCTTTGACCTGCAACTACAAGGGATATCTAATATGAAATTCATTCTTCGTCCCATAATTTATGTCCACAGTAGTCAAGATGCAAAACAGAAAATCACTGTTTTGCAAGGTAAAAATATTTGGAATAACTATTCACAAATCTACTTTCCATATAAATGGACATTATGTGGCTTATTCCCCACTTTATAAAATAGGGAATCAAGACACACTAAAAATAAAGAAAAGCTATTATTACAAAAATTATTATCCGCTCACAAATTACAGGAAGGAATCATAGTATTTAAAAACTATTATGGGGTAAAGTTTTTTCTTTTACATCTGCAGACTTTAAATTTTAATGCAGGTGTCGTAAGTAAGATAGAGTACAGCGTGCACACTGAAGGTCAAAAAACACTTGTATGTTTCTAGATGCCTGACCTGACAGTTTTCATAAAGCTAAATGAGACACCAATCAGTCATCTCAGGACGAAATTCAAGTAGGCACAGTCAATGCTCAAGGTTCTTACAGAGTTGTTAAAACTTGTTCCACAGTCCCCTATCAATAAAAATAACACTATCCCAGATGTTCAACAATCAAAAGGCTATTTTAATTGTTTTATGGATTCAAAATTGGATGATGATTATATTTTAGAATTTTCTTGGCAGTGGTCTCCTAAGCTTTGGGAGGGGGATGTGTGTTAAGGAATTTGTGAGCCTCAGGAATTACAGGACCAAGACAATTTTTACTAAAATTGCCATGCATTAGTTATAAGCTATAATGTCAGGGTATCAGAAAAAAAAAAAATGGAGCCCAAGTTGACACTGAATAATGAAATTGCAGAATAACAGCTTCAGTTAGGTATAAGTGGGCTTGATTTTTCTTCTCCTTTCTCCTCCCTCCTGCTCATTCTTTACTTACGTGGACACAGCACACAAGGGTGAACGAGCCCACTGGGTTGAAAAGCTACAGTTTACCAGCCAAACTAAGCTGCAGTTATTGCTGTTGACTGGAGGCCCATGTTCTCCGCCCTCTGGATGGAAACTCTCTCCAAACATAGGGACAAGAGGAAGGAGCAGTGTATTAATCATGCAAGCAGAAGGGTTCTCTGTGTAACCACCTTCTTGCACCCCCTATGTGGTACCAACAATGTCGTAATAACTCCTACATGCCACCCACGTTATATTCTTAATATCAACCTATAATGAAAGACAATGATTTTTCCGGAGCTAAATATAAGAAAGCATTACACAGATATTTGGAAATATGTAAAAGCAACATGATGTGTGGAACGAGCACTATGGATATGAAACTCGGGAAGCTGGGGTGAAGTTCCCATTCCACTACTTACTAGCTGTGTATGATTAATTCCAAACTGGCATGCAAATCAATGACAATTTTACCCAAGAATTTGCCCACCATT
Organism: Craseonycteris thonglongyai; assembly: GCA_004027555.1. Taxonomy (NCBI): domain Eukaryota; kingdom Metazoa; phylum Chordata; class Mammalia; order Chiroptera; family Craseonycteridae; genus Craseonycteris; species Craseonycteris thonglongyai. The sequence continues at coordinate 17,427 of PVKE010011617.1, forward strand.
TCCCAAGATCCCTGAGCATTTTAAAAACCTACTTAATTTGCAAAACAACATAGAAACATCCATTTAAAGCTGGAAGGTGTTCATGTATTTCAGGACAAGAGACCAGCTTCCCACACAGTTAACATTCAGGTGGGTACAGTCAGAGACGTCTAGTGGATTGGGAAATGGAAAGGCCCGTTAACTATAAAACAACCCTTTCAGCAGAAACGAACGAGAGACAGCAACCTTTCTTTAGAATGAGTAAAAGAAATACCCTCTCTGCCCCAGGTCATACCGGTTGCTGATGAATCTTGCAAGGATGTTTTCAGAGATTCCTTTACAGCCTTAATTTTATCCAGGAAGGTCAGATAATAGTCATTTGAAGACGGCCTAGTTGACTGAACTGCATTATCGAATTCAGGGGGGTGGGACTCTTTGTAAGTCCCCAGAGAATCTGAAAGTTGTTCGGGTGATGCCACCTCACTGCCAGCTTCCAGGCTGGAGGAACTCTGACCACTCGGCTCCTCAGCACCTGTCTCGTGGTCCCCGCCCTGCAGTTCTGGTTCAGATCCTTGGTCTTCAGTTTGATCTGACTCTGGCAGCTCTTCTGAGGGGACTGGGATATTGATCATCCCGTAAGTGTCACCACTTTGTTCTGATGCGTCCTGAACATTCTGAGCATCAAATCCTTCCTCCTGTTCAGACATGTCCCTGAAGTGGGCAAAGGAAACACATGTACTGTAGACACAGCAACTTCCACCGCCAACATCAAATTCACTGCTGGTATCCAGTAATGTTCGTAATATACTATACTGCTGCTCGTTAATATTTTTTTTTAATATTAAGTAACTTAGGAATGTCATCAGATAAAAACATCAGTGACAGAAAGTAAAAAACTACAAAAAGTATACCCAAAAGAACCTAAAAGGGCAATGAGAGAGAAATCTTCTGTGAAGAACATATTGAAAAACATTTTAAAATATATCGTCATCTCTTCCCTATACAGTAAATATGTGTGAAAGAAGGACTTCTTGAGTAAGGTTTCTCCCACATACATAACTAACACAGGATGACGCTGTGACGTTGGAACAGATGAGAAGCTCCCCAAGGCTGCGGGCTCACACAGCGGCTCCACCCTGGACAGCACGCACTCTCACCAGCTGTGGCTGAGGTGCCCAGTGACCTCTGCCCCCGAAACAAACCTGCCAACACACAAATGTGGGTTAACCTTGCAGCTGAAGATGTCTGAGCTCCTGCCACCAAGAGCTGCGGCTTTGGAAGCAGAGCATCCACGAGCTGGGGTCACAGAGGACCAGGGCGGCCCAGAGCAAGCTGCAGAGGCAGGAGCAGCGAGGAGGCAGCTGGGAGTGGGGACAGAAGTGACTGCCCTGGAGGCTGATTTCCATGGCTACCAGGAGAGGGGAGATGAACATGTGGGATGGCAGTGAGGTGGGAAAGCTGTGTTTGAGGCTTCCACTTTAAGCACAAATCCTCAAATCCTTAGGGAGAACAAAATCAGCCTTAGTCAGTGAAGCTCTCTGGCTACTAAATGACAAATCCCTCTCACCCCCACCCCTCAAAAAAAGTAAGTATCTGGAATAAAAAAGTATAGTTGAATTCAATGACCATAGCTTTAGGGTTAGAGAATCAGTAAACTAGAAGATAGATTTTATACAGAACGCTGCAAAGGATGTGAAAAATATGAGAGATTAAGAGCCATGGAAAAGAGAAAAAGAAAGCATAGCATGTTTGTCTGCCAAGCATGTATCTTGCTAAGAGTTAAGGATGGGTTTGTATTGCAAAAATAAAAAACAAAGAATATGCAACAGAGTCCGCATGTAGAAAAACTCTGCCAGCCCCTAATCAAGCATATGGCAAAGTGGAGTCCCAGCAAAAAAAGAAAGGTGGAAGAAAGGAAATATTTTAAAAGGTAATAGCTGAGACTTTTTCAAAACTGATGAAAAATATGGATCCACAGATCCAGGAAGCACAACAGGATAAAAAAAAAAAAATTCATAGCCATATACATTGCAATTAAATTACAGAATAACAAAAAGAAGGTCCAGAAAGCAAACAGTGAGAAAGCACGTATCATCCACTGTTTCGAATCTTATTATTTTGCTGGCATTACTGTTAACACAAAGGAAAGAAAAGTAAAATCATGGCAGATTTCTCATCAGAAAAACAAAAGCCACGAGATGCCAGGATAGTCCAGCAGGTTGAGCACTTGCCTTGCATCTGTGAGGTCCAGGAATCAAATCCTGACCCCATCCTGTGCCGACCCACATGCTGAACTGCAGAACTGTAACCGCTGGCATCACAGTGAGGGTTCTCACCTCTCTGGTGGGAGGCCCCCAGCTCAGTTCCCGCCTTATGTGGTCCCACATCTACCTGTGTAGAATGAAACTATGTCACAACTAATGATGTACAACTATAGAGACTGCTCTGGGCCCTCCTCCTGTCCCTCTCACCTTCTCTCAAACAATCAGCAGGGTCAGGGCTAGGCTGAGACAAGTGTGGGGCCTGTACTGCTCTATACTTGCACTTGGACCTCCTAAAATTTTGGGCCTAGCTGTCTCAATTGCTTACACTAGTCTTGGCCCTGAGAACAAACACGTGAAAATATGTTCAATGTCATTAGTCATTAGAGAAATGCAACTTCCAATTACAGTGAGAATCCGTTCCACACCTATGACAATGGTTAATATTTTTTTAGCAATAATATCAAGGGCTCGTGAGTATGAAGACAAGTAGCTTTCTATACCTCGATGGTGAAAACGAAAATTGGCACAGGCGTTGGCATAAATATTTGTCAGTTTCCTTATAAAATTAAGCATACACTTAAAACAACATTCACACAAAACCTGGACAAAGTTTATAAAGGCTTTATTCTTAATCACCAAAGACTTGAGACAACACACATGTTCCTTAGTTGATGAATGGATACACATACTGTGATACATTCATAAAGTAGAATAGTATTCATCAATAAAAAGGGATAAATTATCAGTACACTTAACAACATGGATGAATCTCGAATCACGGTAAGAAGCTAATTCTAAAGGCTACACCTGATTCAATTAAGTGACAAAGCAAAGCTGTTGGTGAGCAACCTCAAGAGCTCCCCACCCCCACCCCGTGAAAACGGAAACGACCCCCCTACATGGAGAAGGAGAGACCCAAAAATGAGGCAGATCACTCCAGTGGGTAGGTGGCAGTTTAACAAACCACAGAACTTACAGAGGAGGCTTGCAAAAGGAGTATGTAGATTTCTGCAATCCCCACCAAAATCTTTATAGTTTATATCAAGCCTGTCCAACCTGTGGTCCTCAGTACAGCTTTAAATGTGGCCCAACACAAATTCATAAACTCTTTTAAAACACAATGAGAGTTTTTGGAGCCTTTTTCTTAGCTTATCAGATATTGTTAATGTTAGTGTATGTCACGTGTGGCCCAAGACAATTCTTCTTCCAGTGTGGCCCAGGGAAGCCAAAAGGTTGAACACTCCTGGTTTAAACAGAGGCAGGCTGACCAGATGTACAGTTTGAAACAGGACAAAAAACAATGGTACGGTCCTGTTTCAAACAGTACGTACGGTCAGCCTACCCTCACTGGGCTAAATTCAAGGTGTCAGTAGGCTAACCATATGTATCATTTGAAATGCGACAGTGCCATTGTTTCCTGTCCCGTTTAAAATGGTGCATCTGGTCAGCCTATAAAAAGCCTTAACCAGGCCGAATCAGATGCAGACCAGAGGGTCTCAACAGCATATTACTCTCAAGGATTCTTTCCTCTTTGAACCAGCTCCTAGTTCAGGGCAGGACCAGTGGGCAGAACCTGCAAGGACAGTGGAGGGCATAAGAAACCTCCGACTGCTCCTTTCAGTTCAAGGGTCAACCCAATAACATCCATGTGATGACCTGCAACAAAAGTACAAACAAATATGTACAATGTTACAGGTACGACTTCGTATTTGTACAGGCATAGAATATCCTCTGAAGCAGTGGTGCCCAACCGTTGTGGCACCAGGAACCAGTTTCATGAAAGATAATTTTTCCATAGAGTCTACAGCATAGACTATGGCATAGACAATGGAGGGGGAGGGAGGGGGAGCCAGGGGGGACTGGGGGGACCTACACAGGGGGGTAGTTTGAGGATGATTCAAGCACATTTATTGTGTACTTTATTTCTATTATTATTACATTGTAATATATCATGAAGTAATTATACAACTCACTTGCCACTAGAAAGCCTGCCACCAGATGCAGCGTAATTGTCACTTGCCACTCACTGACAGGGTTTTGATACGAGTCTGCAAGCAATTGATTTATGATGGTCTCTGTGCAGTCAAACCTCTCTGCTGATATGAATCTGTATTTGCAGCCGCTCCCCGGCATTAGCATCACCATCTCAGTTCCCCCTCAGATCATCAGGCATTAGATTCTTGTAAGGAGTGTGCTCACCCACCACTCACCTCCTGGTGTGCAGCCCAGTTTCTACCGGTCCCTGGCCCCAGGGGTTGGGGACCCCTGCTCTAGAAGATGAACTTGGGGTGGCCGGGGAGTGCATGGGTGGAAGGCAGATTTTCGCTGTTCATTTTCTTTACGGTTTAAACTTTTTATCATAGTTATGTATTATCTATTCAACAGTGAATATTTTTGACGGAGTAGGTAGAAAGAAATGAGCAGGAAAAGGTGGGAACTAGCCAGGTTAGGTCCCTCACAACTGCTCCTACTTGGGTCAAGGCCCTTACAGCTGCCCTCACTTGGGGTACAAACACCTTGTTGGCTCACACATGTTCCTCATCAGGATCTTAGAAGAAGAAAATAACACCTGGAAAGGGAGGAAAAGCATCCCACTTTATAAGAACTGCTTCTCAGGGCCATTTTAATGAGCTCAGACAACTTTAGGAGCAAGAGGGAGCAGAGGTGGGGGGTGGGAAAAGGAGAGACTCTAGAGAGGAAGAGGGGAGACAATTCTACCCACAGAAATAAAAACCTTTGCACAATGTAAGGAGCAGCCTCCCCTTCTTGGGTCAGCCCGCTCCATAGCCCAGGGTGTACTTTTTTTTTTTTTTACTAACAAGTCTAACTGTCCTATGCTTGCACAACCTGTCTCTTGATTGAATTCTTTCCTTCAAGAAGAAAACCCAGATACCATCGTCGTTCCCGGTAACAATTTAATCCTAAAAAAAAAAATGTTTAAAAAGACAAAGAGGTCTCTAGTACAATTGCACACAGAAAGGTCCTCCTTTCACTTATAGAGCGTGTCTGGATGGCTAGTGTAAGTAGTGAGGCAGGGATCCGGTTTGAACTTCCACCCAATAGAGGTGTTGAGTTCTAAAGTTTTCACGGGTGGAGAGAACTGGGAGTGCCATTTGGGAAAGTCCGTAAGCCCTTAACGCCAGATCGGGGTCACACACACAGCTTGATCCTGTACTATTCCCGTGAACAGCACCAGGGGTGGGAGGTGGGGTCCACCTCCTAGCTTGATGCTGCTGCTTCCGAACCCCAAATCAGAGACGCGGAGCCGGTAATGCAGCCAAGAAAAAAGGCACGGTGTTTACAGTAAACGTGGAACATCCTGGACCGGCCAGGCAGTCCCCAGAGCCCAGGAGGGTAAGCACCCCGCATAGAGGTGGGTCCACGGGGTACACCCACCGCTGCGGTCACCGACTCAAGGCCCGTCTAAGGGTGGGGCCAGCAGAGGGCGCCCCGACCCTGTCCTCCTACCTAAGAAACGCAGTGACTGGGGTCCCAGCGGTGCCTTCGGCGCCTAGAAAGCAGCGTGTGCCCTCGCAGTCACTGTTACCGGCGGCGGCGTCCTAGCAACGACCGCCGCACCACCGGCTCACGCCTGCAGGGCTCCCGCGAGAAGAGGCGTTTCCCACGCTGCAAAGGCAGGCAGCCGCGGGGAGGAGCGGAGCCAGGGGGCGGGGCAAAGGGCCGCGGTGGAGGGGCGGGGCGATGGAGCCGGGGGCGTTTGTCACCCACTCGCTAGAACTGACAGTGGTTGTATGAAATGAGGGTGAAGACCGGCAAAGGAGAACATAGTACAACAGTAGATACCCACTTGCTTTTGTTTTTAGAACTTGCCTTTTAGCTTCCTGGCGTCCAAAGGGAAAAGGGAGAAAGGAGCTATTAGTCCCCCTTTTAAGTCAGGAGAAGCAAAGCCTTTAATCACTCAATTATAATTTTTCCTTTATCACTATATTCAACTTGAGGTTTTTGAAGAATTGGGGGGGACTTTTATGTTTCTACTGCAAATAGAGTGACAAATTTAATGTGTCTACCTCATTTATTAGTAGCTAACATTTTTGTATTATTTGTTACTAACACTTCATACTTATAATTTCCTACGGTGATTTTATTAAGGAAAACTGGAATTAGCTGCTTTTTACTAATGACAATATTAAGGTTTCGAAAGGTTTCGTGCGGGAGCCAGGATTAAACCCAGCAGTTTGATTCCAGAGCCTCGATTTTAAACCGCTATTCTGTACTACCTTAACACCCTTTGCAATTTCTAAAAAAGCTGTAACATTAATAAAATTAAAAATTTTGTTATATGTAATGCAGGTCCATTCCTCCTTCATAATGTTCAGTCTTCAAGCCTTTATATCATTCTGAAATTGTGTTCTCATCTACCAGTAACTTCCTAATGTCCAACGTCATTTTTTCCATCTTTATTCTATTTTAAAATACATATTTATTCCTGAAACTATATATATATATATAAAGGGTGTCCCAAAATTCACAGAAGTAATTTTGATAGAAAACACAGGTTTATAATTAAAAATTGTAAGTTTTCATTGCTCAACAATGAAAATGCATTGTTCTTTCATGTAGCGCTCCATTTTTAATAACCCTGAACTGTCAGCTGTCACACTTTTTTTTTCATTGGCAACACTTTACCACACAAATGACACAAAATTCAAATCTTGTGTGAATTTTGGGACACCATATATATATAAACACACACACACACATATATATTCTCAGATCAAACTGGCTTTAATAATGGTTTTAAATAAAGCAAATTTAAATCGATGAACAAATTCAGTTACAAAGAGCAGAGAAATGGGGGGGGGGGGGCGGAGCATTCAGATAACCACTAGGTTTAGTCTTTCCTAAGTAAACTAGATGTGATCAGAGGTTATAGACAAGTACTTCCAAACACGCCCACTCTCATCTCCAAAATCAGAATATAAGGGCTGTCAGAAAGTATCTAACGATGCACTACGAAAAATAGAGGCATTATGGCTGTTTTTCTGGACAGCCCATGTATATCTGAATTTTACAATGGCTTTAAACGCTCGCCTTTCTGGGTCTCCTCTAAAATTTACCATCTTTTGTCCTCCTTGTTAGGGACAGTATGAAAAAAACTAGAAAAAAAAAAAAGAAAAAAAGAAAAAAACTAGGTCTAGGCATAGAAGCAGGAGATGGAGGGAAGAAACCTGGTGGTACAGAACTTCAAGGACTTCAGCGTGTTAAACGTGACTAGACATCCAGCATATGTTCACATTTTATTTCTAGTTTTCTGTTGAGACGGTCTTATACAACCATATGAACCTAACTCAATTGGTAGGCTTTCCAGGTAGTCCATTCTGGTTATTAGCACATCAAAATCACACACACAGACACACAATTATGTACTGCAATTATCTGGTTACATAAAGTAAATGTAAATGCAAGTTGAAGACAACCAATAGGAAAGACTCTCCATTCTGAAACTGAAAAAATAATTTTACATCATCTTCCATTTACTTTTCACAATAAACCTATATATTTTCTCAGGACTTGTTGCCCAAAATGAGTTATTTTCCATGAAACATCTATCTTTATCTCAGAATACTTTTATAAAATAAAAACATTTCTCTTAGCGTGCTTTTATTTACCGTACACAAAGATGACACCTAGTGGCTTTATGAATCAAGCATGTCCAAAATATTTCCCACTGTTTCGTCAGGCTAAAAAGTATTTTGATATAAATGATTAGAAAAAAAAATTAGGGTAATTTAGAAAACCAAGGACTTAAAATTCTACTTTGGAAGTTTTCTGTATAGATTAAATGTAGATCATAAAACCTCTGTGAGCTTAAGAGAAACACAGGCAGTATTTTCTCTTCTGAAGCCATAAGGGAAAGAAGTGTTTGAAATTTGGGATTTCCCCCGTTTTTGAAAGATATCTTCTGTGACACTTTCAGTGGGTCTGAAGTAGCAGAATCAGAGAACCAGAATTGAATACATTAATAGTTCTGTGGCAAAATATATTCATATTTACATTAAAGTGGGACCTTATGCCAATTCTGGGCAAATTTTACTTCCAATATGTTATGAAAAAAATTTCTAATTTCATACATTTTTGGACTTTGGAATTTAATAGGGAGTTTTGAATCTGTTTTACCCTGAGAAAAAGACTCATCCCTCCTGTTACAGAAAAAAGAGCGTCAAATAAAATCTTCGGTCATATAATAGTAGTATTTATCTTTAGAAATGCTTAAAAGGTTTACCTGACAATAAAAAAACTAATATTTAAGATCACGATACATCCCCAAGAGAATTTCTGCAATGCTTTTCATTTACTGTCAGATACAGAAAATATTTCAGCCTTCAAACATGGTCTTGTATTGAAATTTATAGGAATTTTTCCAATTAACTACCAAATCTTCCCACAAACTGTCTTTTAAAAAATCATCTTTGAAATAATTTGAATGAATGCAAACACTGATTCACAAGTCCCTATTACATAATCATCAACTAACAAGTCTCATAAATATTGTTCTATATCCACTTTCTTGATAAGATGTCAACAATATGGAAATACTTTTGATATAACAGAACTTTTAATTACATCCGTTTTCTGTCAACACACAAGTTGTTTAACGATGATTATATTGGCCACTTCCACTGGTTGGCAGGAGGCTCTTCCACTAAAGGCTCCCATGGTTTCCACTGTATCATTTTTCTTGCCAGACTTAGTTCATTTTCAGCCTGTTAATAAAATTTTTTTAAAAAGATCTTTGATTATGCTGCTTAATAGATATTTATCACAGCTAATAACTGAAATATAACTATATAGAGCTATTACTTTCATATTAATACCTAATAAGCCATTCCATCATCAAATGTTGAACATTAATTACTTTAATTCTCTCAGGTACACAATTACCATAAGTAAGAAATGACAGTTTTAGATTTCTTCCATTGAGTTAAAATTTACTACCAGAGGTACAAAATTAGTTGGTGAGTTTTTAATCTTGTCTGTTTCACCATCAGATTACAAATTCTTTGAGGATCAGAAGTTCTGTCTCTTCATCTATGTCAAAAGATTTCAAATTTAATTTCATCATGGTCCACGGGGGGGCAAGGGGGGAAAAATACAGTTTACTAAGGGGCCCACAATATGAACATATAACTCAAACAGAACTAAAAATATCATTACTGTTACAGGCTGTGATACACTCTTTCTATTGTATTTTTTAAATGCTAGTTATAACCCACAATTTGTTAGTGTAAAGAATGTAGAACACAACAGACAATAGGTAAAAGTTTAAGGTTAATATCCTTTATTTTAAAAAACATTCAAAGAAACCTATAATAAAAACACTAAACAAAGAGTAAAAATATTAGTAATTAATAAACATAAAATATAGAAACATATATTAAAAGTTTAACTTTACATTTTGCACAACTAAACAAAAAAAACGAGGCTGTCACTTCCCCTAATTTAATTAAAAATTATAGTATTCTTACCAGGCCTTTAAAACTAAAAAGTATTTGCATCTAAAAGATAAAATTATGCAAGTAACAATAAAACTGTGTTAATAACTTGAATATGGCAAGGCTAACAAGAATATGTTGATTAAGTTTAGAGAATCAAACTTTCTAACAGAAACCTCATAAATTCAAGTTATCATCAGTTATAAATATATGACATACATATTGGAAGCATTTTTTATATATGGTTAGTCTTATGTTTAAGTAGTTGATACTATAAGAAACTGAGATTTCCTTTATTCTTAGAATGTCAGTTTTGTGCCTGAACATTTGAAGCCAAACATCTAAATATTCAACTTTTTCTTTACCTGAAGAATCACCTCTTCTATTTGGCCACCCTGTAATTGGTCTTCTAATTTTTTAACATCTGCTTCCTATAATGTAAGAAAAAGAAAACATATTTCAACACAATATCTGAATGTTTTAATATCCTATATTTTAAAACCCAAATATATATAAAAAAGCACTTAATATAACAAACATAACTTTTCTTTCTTTGTACCCACACTAATTTGGGTGGAAACGCATTTCATCTCTCTACTATTTTATTGCTTTTCTGTCTTATTAAAAAGTATTACCATATTTTTTGCTCCATAAGATGCACCTGACCTGCCTAGACCTGCTCTCCTTCCATGCAGTCCCTGCTTTCTGATCTGGCTGCAGGCTTCCCCACGGCATCATTAAGGTCCCCAACGTGCACTCTTCTTTGCAGTATTCGCTCCGTAAGACGCACACACTTTTCCCTCCACTTTTTTGGGGGAAAAGTGCGTCTTATAAAGTGAAAAATACGGTAAATGTTTATTGACAGGTTTATCAAGAGTAAAAAATATGATACCTAATTCAGTCTTTCTAAAATACATATTTTAAAATATTACTTTATTGTCTCAGAATTTCCAATATTTCTTCTGAGAACATGAGCATTAAAACTACTTGCTACCCTATGACCCAGGATTCTACTCCTAGGTATAAACCAAACAGACATGCATAGTAAGTTAACCAAATGACCTGTTCAAAAATGTTCACAGCATCACAAATTATAGCCCCAAACTAGAAACAATCCAAGTGACCATATGATTGAAAGAATAAATGAACTGTAGTATTTGAATGGAATATTATACAGCAATGAAAGTGAACAAACTACAACTATACACAACATAGATGATTCCTTCGAAAGTAATATTAAGTAAAAGAAACCAGACATAAAAGAATACAAACTGATAATTCCATTTACAAAAAATTCATAACGGGTATATGAGAAGAAGAGAGGGAGAAGCACCCAGAGAGCCCATTCAGTCAATGAGAACTTCTCAGACTTATGGAAAGAACTGGATCCTTGAATCCAAGAAGCAAAAAGAACACCTAATTACCTTAATCCTAACAGGCCTTCTCCAAGGCACATTATAGTGAAGCTGTCAAAAATTAAAGACATGAGTTTTTGTTTCTTTGTTACTTTCAGTTTTATATTCCACCTATAAGTGAAGTCATATGCTTCTTGACTTTTTCAGTCTGACTTATTTTACCTAATATGATGGTTTAAAGACCCATCCACGTTGACAGCTAATGATTTAGTGGTCACCTGAGGGTAAAGGGGGAGGTGGGTGGGAGATTAGGGTGTGGTGGGGGAGTTGGAGGGGACATCAAATATATGGTGATCGAAAAAGAACTGACTCTGGGTGATGAGCACATAATGCAACACATGGACAATGTAATGTGGAATTATACACCTGATACCTATGTAATTTTTGCCAACCAATGTCACTCCCATAAATTTAACAATTAAAAAAAATTAACATGAGACAAAAAAAAAATCTTGTTACATCAAACTGCTTCCCTATAAACAAATTTGTTATCTTTCCTCTCTACTCTAAAACTAGAGTAAATAGAATATTGATGTGTCTGTAGATAAAAAGTAAAAGACCAATAAAGAACTGGATAGGAAAGAGAGGTAAAAGAAACAGCTACAGTGTTAACCAGGGAACAGACTTGATCTTATTCTTTCACTCCAGTATTTAACAGTGCCTTGTATATAGAATGCACTCAGTAAATAGAAGTTTGCTGAATAAAAGGAAGAAATAATGAGAAGCATGGAGTAAAAGAGAATAGAAATAAGTGCATAGAATACACAAAAACTAAGGAACTGAATATTTTTGTGAAATGTTACAATGGATACCATAAATCCAAAAAAACAAAATCAAGTCAGCTACTTACCGCTTTAACCATATCCAGCTTCTCATTTGTAATCTGTTCTGTGTACTTTCTATATGCTGCATTTTTAGGGATCTGCTCAAGAACATCAAGAATCTTTGTGTACAATATTCTTAGCCTCTGAAAAGACAAATTACACAAATTTCCATTTCAAAGTACCACCAAAGATTTAATGGAACACTATAAAAAGTCTCATAGGTTGAAAAGAAAAAAATGACAACTTTTTTAAAAAAAGTATTTAAGTCGTCCTTGCTGTACGAAGGTGGGCTGATAAATTTTACCTCCATTGTAATTTGTTTTGTTACATTAAACACATCTGGATATGACTGGTTTGGTGTAGTCACATGGTATGTCCCCTCCATCATTCTTGACCTTACACAAAAACATGCTTACATTTTTCACCCAATGAGCATAGAAATGCAAAGACATTCAGACAAAAACAGTGAATATGACCTTCCCAGCACAGGCCTGGGTTTTGAAATTTTTTTGGCTAATTTTTTTTTCCAGAACTGCCAAACAGGAGGTTGGGGAGCCCTGAAGTTTAGTAAAGCTTTAGTAAACTTTAGTAAAGTTTAATAAAGGGCTTGATGGAGCTGGCGCTGTATGCTTCAGATGCTGCTACTGGGTCAATTAAGATGAGAAATATGAGATGACCATCGGACTTAGCAGCACTCAGATCATAGTGACCTTGAAAACAAAAGTGCAGTCTGGTCAAGCCTGACTGGAGTGTGTTCAAAGGGGAATAAAGTAAACTGGAGACAGTTAAGTACAGCTAAGTCTTTTAGTTATCTATAAAGGAGAGAAATGATGTAGCAATTGGAGGGTGGAGAGGATGAAAGGAGATTTTTTGAGTTCATTTTTTTTTTTTTAGATAAAAGCATGTCTGAATATTGATGGGAAAGACCCATTAGAAGGGAAAACTGATGACAAATGGGGGAGATTACTGAAGGGACATCTTCGGTAAGCCAAAAGGTATGGAATCTAGGGAACCCAAGCAGGAAAGATGAAGGGGAGGGGAAAAGGTGGAAAATGCAGATATAGATCTGTGAGGACACTCAGAAAAGTATAACTGAAGCCACAAGAATGCCACTGAAAAAGTCAACAAGAAAAATGGCTGAAATTTGTGACAACATGGACGGAACTTGAGACCATCAGATTAAGCAAAATAAGTCAGACTGAAAAAATTAAGACACATATAACTTCAGTTATAGGTGGAATATAAAACTGAAAGTAACAAAGAAACAAACACTCATGGACAGTCAAAAGTTCATTGGTTACCTCAGAATAAAGGTGAAAGTAGGTGGGGGAGTTGGGAGGGAGCATCAAATATATGGTGATGAAAGAAGAGCTGATTCTGGGTGGTGAGCACATAAGACAATACACAGACCAAGTACTGCAGAATTGTACACCTGGAACCTATGTAATTTGTACCAACCGAAGTCACCCCAATAAATTCAACAATTAAAAAATATATATATAACTGAAGAAAGAGGTCATGACCCAAAAAAAAAAAAAAAAAGTGGCACAGGATCCACAAAGTCCACACCGCTTGTGTCTCAGGTGCTCACACTGAATTGGAAGTCTGGGCATGAAGTGTCCGTATCCCGTTAACCTTTTCACAAACTCTTCTTTGGAAACTCGGGAATGCAGGAAGAAAAGAGGTACATACCTCGTGGGGACTCTCACATACAGCCAACCCCACCAGGCCGGTGGTCTGTGGACAAACACAACACGATTAATGCTGCTGACAACTGGACCCGTGCCCCCAAACGCTAAGGGACAGCAGAACCACCAACCCCGTGGATAACCAGCTATATCGTTCTCAATGCCGCTAGTTCAAAGCATTATTTATTTATTTATTTCTGCCTCTCGGAGCGGAGCCACCAAACTGATCATCCCTGAGGGCAGAGACAGAGCGAAGGGCTAAAGGCTCCGCGCAGCCTGAGCCAGGTCCGGCCAGCACCTGCAGGACGCGGGCCTAAGGGGCTGACTCTACCACCACGGATTACATCTCATCAGTGACCTCCACTCGCCTCACCTTCTTCAGCACGCCCGCCATGACAGCGCCGACTAGCTGAGCACGCGCAGCCCTCTGGGAAACTCGCTCAGACCCGCTTAATCCACCACCGAAGCCGCCAGTCAGTCACCCTGGAAACATCTTGGCTCCTCCCTCTCAGGGTCACCACCAGGGCAAAGGCTCTGCCCCGAACCTTTGACGCATGCGCAGTGAGCCATTTCCAGACTGAGCATTAACGCATGCGCAGTGAGATATAAAAGTACAGTATTGGCTCCTATTTTCTTTTTCTTTGAGTATCTTAGGCGTTGCTTTGGAGCAATATCACATCAGATTGCTTATTCTCCATAACGATTTTATCTTGTATATATATTTTTAACCTTCGTCGCAAAGTTCTTTTTCTACATATTTAAAAGTCAGTGACATTACTAGGTCTCTGTATTGACTTTTTAGATTATGTTCTCCTGGTATATAGTGTGTCCTGTATCTATTTAGATTTATATCTTTTATTTCAGGATCTTTTAAAATTTATGTCTTTCAATTCTTGTTTTTTTTTATTTTTGTAGCTTCCTTCTCTAGGGTATTCAATATGCATTTTTGGACCTTGGTTGACTTTTATAAATAGGTAAAGAAATATACGGTAGACATATAGGTATGTACTCTACTATCCTTTCTAATGTTCCCTTTAATTTCATTCTGTGTTGTTTGCTTTTCTTATTTCTATTACTATGTTTTATAACTGCCCTCTTCAAGGTCTTGAGGAGTCTTTCAAATTTGATTTTTAGTTCTGACATCTTTTTCTTCTACTTGTTTCTCGAATTCTGAAAGCTTTTATTTCATCTTCTCCTGTTCTATTTCCATCTCTTCACCAAGTTCTTGCGCTTCTGCTTTGTTGTTTTCCTTCACAGATGGAATTGTGTTGTTGTTATACTTAAAATATATGACCATAATTTTAATCTGCTCAGTGGCAACATTTTCCAGATGAGTGTAATTCACCTGTTGGAAAATGTTGCTATTCCTTTCCATAGCTTTTGTTGTACTTTTGTATTTATGCAATAGTAATTCCATGTGTATTCATCATTTTAAAATAAGTTGGGGGGAAGCCGGGATGGCTCAGTGGGTTAAGTGCTCACTTTGCAGTGCCGGGGACCAGGGATCGCATCCCGGCTCCGGCCCGTGCGGACCCATGTGCTGAACTGGGGAGAGCCCGCAGTTCAGTTCTCTCTCTGTCTCTGTCTCTCTCTCTCTCTCTCTCCCTCTCTCTGTCAAAAACAATAAAATAAAGAAATAAAAGTTTAAAAGAGATTTAGCCAAGACTAAGTTTAAAAAAAATAAATAAATAAAAATAAGTTGGATTTTCCTAAGCCAACTATATCCAGAAGATAACACAAAGACTGCTTCCTGCTGCTACAATTCATCTATATGATTCTTTGTGTAGCTTCCTTCCTCCATTTTTCTAAACCAAATCATGTTCAAGAAGGTTTGTGCTACCACCTTGCTCTTTTTAATTTCTACACAGATTGCTACAATCAAAGATAATAGCTTTTGCTATAGAACCCACTCTGAATGTGAGTTCTTCACTTTAGAGAGTGTATATTTGCTAGTATTTTTAAAACCTGCTGCCACCAGGCCTTTTCACTACTCTACTGATTTTTACATCCTCCTGCAAATAGTTCTAATCTTTATGCTTTTAACAGCCCTTACATTTTTTGTGGAGTTTACAGATGATACTGGTCTAGTCTTTCTGCAAATGGAATTTATATATATATATATATATTTTTTTTATAGTTCTCTTTGTTATTTTTGCACATTTTCCAGAAAGAGAAAGATATGAACTGATATATCTATGTTTAAAACAGAAAACTTTCTATCATCTTTTATCATTTTTATTTTGTATGAAAACTGCTCTTTTGTTAATATTTCATAAGACTGTAGTAGTTGTTGTAAAACTAGCTATTGAATAGCTAGCTCATATTTAATTCAGCAACTGAAGTCATTTACCTTTTTCATATTATTGACTATTATGCAAGATCTTTACTACATATATTCATTTGACTGATATTAATATATTGAACTTAAATGTAAGGATTTAATATATCCTTGATAAATTTTATTGTTGGATTTTTCCACATATGGAAATGATTCTGTATTTTGATAAAAATATTAGCTTTGTGCACTATGTTATTTGTGGCAGTGTTTTTCATTATTAATTTGATATTGAAAAAACCTGTCACTCTCCTAGAACTACTATGTTTTAGAAGCACTTTTTTACATGAAATATTTTTACAAATGTCCTGGTTTGCCTTTTCTTAGCAGCTATTAGAAAACTTAAGACCCAATTTTTTTATTTACTTAATATAGGTGAACCCATCACAATACTATGCACTTTAACTTTAGATCGACTTTTTTATTCAGATCTATTTAAATTCATGAAATTTTGTTATATTTTATCATCATACATCAACTTTCATTCTTTCTGCAATATTTCTCGTCTTCCCAGGTTTTGAAAAGCCTAAAATTTGATGGTTAGAGCAAATGATTAAAAATGTTAATAAATATTTGAACTTCTTGACATCAACCCTTCGTTAAGATTTTCTTTGAGTGTGATTAACCCGTGAACTGTTCATCTATGTTTCTTTATCTTATCCCCAAGGTTGCTAGGAGAGTTTCTGTTAAAGGCATTGTAGAAATCATGATCTCTATCTACAAGACTAGTGTCCCTTGTGAAAAAAAATAAACTGAACATAACACAGTACCTTTCACGTTGAAATTAGTTTTACAATATCCAATGAATAAAAAGATACTTGGACAGTAAAATAATGTTACTAGCAAACTACCTACTTATGTTTTGCATCAGTTGGAAAAAAGCATATCATTTACCCACCCAAGGCCTCCTAATGCCTCTTTCATTCTCTATCTTGCTCAAATGTTACCAGCAGTATTTCTGTGATAAATGCATGTGTTTCGATCTCTAGGAAGTAACTTGCCTTGACCTAGACACTACGTGCAATTCACCGAAACTGTGAACATTCCCTTCTTGCCTCCTTTTAGTTCTCTTTCTGGGCCTTTGAAGAGTTCTCTCTGTATTTTTAGTACTTGCTCATTCATTAATGCAAACTCAGTTAATGTGAGGCTTTAGCTTCCCACAATTTGTTACATTTATCCATATTAAAGTGATCTTGGCCATCTTTTGATTATTTATTTATTTATTTTATTGATTTTTGACAGAGAGAAACAGAGACAGAGAGAGACAGAGAGAAGGGGGAGGGCCCAGAGCAGTCTCCATAGTTGACATTAGTTTTCCATATAGTTTCACTCAACAGGCAGGCCCAGGGCTGCGCAGGGCAGGAACTGGGCCAGGAACCTCCCACATAGGTCCCGGCAAGAACTGAACTGGGGGCACACCCCAGTTCAGCATGTGGGTTCGCATGGGCCAGGGCCAGGATTCGATCCTTGGTCCTCAGGGCTTCAGAGCGAGCGCTTTACCCGCTGAGCCATCCCAGCTTTCCCTTGGCCATCTTTTGTATATGCCTTCCTAATATCTGAGCTCATGAGAGAGATCACTGTGAACCACAGTGATTTCAGTCAGTGAGTACCCCTTTTCTCAGTGAAACCTATGTGTGCATAGTTAGAAGTTTGTGTCCCATAGCTTAGCACTTCCCTCTCATAGATATTCAGGCAGCTAAATCATTGCCATCTGTGCACCTTATGAAGTCTTATTTCTCCTATTTCCTGTCTGAAATATCCAGTACTGTTTTTCTTAGTTAATATAAATCTATGATAACATAACTTATATGCATGGTATTTTATATGCAAAGGTAAAAATCATATAACAGTATTAATAGTAAATGTTATATATATAAATATGTATTGTAGAATTGTATACCTGAAACCTATGTAATTTTTACTAACCAATGTCATCCCAATAAATTTAATAACAAAAACATAAAAATAAAACAATGATTTAAAAGCTGAGTCATATTTATTTTACCAATTATATGTAAATATAATGATTTTATATAAACATGCTTTCCCTTGATAATTTCAAAGTTTAATTGGGAAAAATCTCAGATAAAATAGATCTTATTAGGATCCAAGAATAAGGATCTTAAATTTATTTACTGTAGTTATTTGTTTATTATTTATTTATTTATTTCTGGGATGAAAAAAATAGTTTATTGATAGAAAAAGTAGTAAAAGTACATACACTTCCAAGAAATGGCCTTAAATTTACTTTTTAAAAGAATATCTACTGTTAAATTTTTATATTGCTATATTCTCACTGTAGAGGTTATAATACACTTGATCTTAGCCAAAAGGCTGAGAAGCAATGTAAAGGTTATAACAGTTATGTTTGTTCTCTGAATTCTTTTTTATTCTCAGTTCACTCCTGTGCAAAATAAACTCTGTAAATATTCTCTGAAGTATCCTGAATGTCCTTTCTATTTTTCTTTCCTTGTATTTAATCTCTGCTTGATTTTAGCCTGAGGGCTTAGTAGATCATTGTAACCAAAATGAAAGTTAAAAATTAACTCAGAACTTTGCACCCTGCCTGGCTGGCACCAAGGTGTTTGTACAGCTATAACTCCCTTATTCAGTGCCTGAGAGCTAAGTTAATTGCAGCAAATCACACTAATTAAATTATTCACTAGGCCTTTATTAAAAACACATCTATTCTGGTATAGAATGCATTCTGAATGTGCCTTAAGGTCCCAGGTTGTCTTTCCCTCTATTATGAAATTTCCATGTAGACGTTTAGTTTAAGTGAGGACATTAAAAACAGGGTGAAGCAGGTTTCTCTTGCTGTGGTTTATTCCACAAGCCTTCAATTCAGTTCCCCTTCATTGAATGCCCGCATTGTGTGAATCCCATGGGTCACACCCTGAGACCTCAGAGATGACCTATAAAAACCTGATGTAAAAAAATGTACATGAATGATGACCATACAAGGCAAGCAGAAGACATGATTGGAAAGTCAAGGAGAAAAAGAGGGGCTCTGAGAGTATTAGAAAAACTTCACAGATGGGGAAGGCAGGTGTCAGCAGGGTCTTTAAGGAGCGGAAGGGTTTTGACAGGCATAAACAGGGTGTGGCAAGGAAGGCATTTGGAACAGGAGTCAGTTGAACAAGACGCACAGGTGAGAATGTGCACCACCTGTTCAGAGAGCAAACCAGTTAAACTAAGGTAGCAGGTGAAGTCTTGCGGTGCGTGCCAGTGCCTCCTGGTTCTCTAATGCAGTGCTTGAGACGATTTGGGTTTGACTGGCTTGTGGAGTTGCTGGAATCATTGAGCAGAGCAGCCATCACAATCCACAGGGGTGGCTCTGAGCTAGCCTCTGCCCTGGGCCACTTAAGCAGGGGCTACGCCAGAGTGGGAAGATAATGTACACCAGCTTTACTTCAGTATGGGAATGGGGAGGGCAATGACTCTACATGTAAGCACTCGCATGCACGCGCGCGCACACACACACACACACACATACACTTTGGGAAGGCCTCTTCCATAATGATCGAGCCTCTCAGGGTTAAAAATCCTCGCTCTGCCTCTCACTAGCTATGTGACCTTGGGCAATTTACTTAACCCCATACGCCTTTCTTCCTCCTTGAAAAAATGCCCATGATAACATCACACCTACTTTGCAGGAATGTTGTGAGGACTGAATGTGCATTCGTGTATACACAGCAGCAGGACTGTGTTAGACAGTAATTTGGGGCAATTTAGAAAACGTTGACCCTCTGCAGAAGCTATCGCCGTTCACCAGGGCACTCAGATCAGTGAGCGAAGATGAAGATGGATTTCGGGTCCCTTTCCCCTTCACAGAAGCATCCTTGTGCAGTGCGCAGCCTGTGCAACTGTACACAGAAGCCCAAAAGAAAGGGCTTAATTAACATTATGCTTGGTTATAACAAAAACTCAATAAATATTAGCCATCAGTATAATTATTAGAAGGAAACCACTCCAAAACACAGTTAAGGTTTAATCAGAGACAACTGGTTAAATCTTTTATGAAAAGAGATCTGTGTATTCACAATGCACACCTAAGTCTTAGAAAATTCTGATTTCAAAATATGGAATTGGAAAACAACTCAAGGGCATCCATCTCTGTGTGACTCTCCTCCCACTAGATGGCGCTGTCTTTCACGTAGGCTCAGCTTCAGGGTGTTTTGGTAAAACTGACCTGCATACTCTAAAATGTCTGCCTGCATAGACTAGACAACCAAACAGGATACTTTGGTGTTCGTTTTATGTTCCAGAAGTATGATACTATTAGTAAGTCCTGTGTCTGTATAGAGATTACTATTTTTTCAATCACCTTCCACAATTATGCTTATTTTATTCTCATAACAATGTAAAATAAAGACAGCAATATTATTACATAGGCAGAAACCAAGGCACAGATATGTAAATGATTTACCGGTACCTTGATTCACAGGGACATGGGCAGATCTGAGCCTAAAATATAAATTTCCCACCTTTTTTAAATCCAGGGTCTTTTCTCTTAGACACACTTGAAACGTCTCTCACAGTAGTGAAAATTACTAACGGTATTCTAAAAAGAAAAGAAAAGAAACATCAACCTTTCTTAAAATTCACTATGGTTCAGTTTTAAGTGAGTTAACCTTTAGTTATATTCAACAGGCAATAACACGTACGAACAAGTCACCAGTATTTAGCAAAATGTTTAGCACCTATTAATGTGTACTTTCCACATGGCAAGCACTTTACAGACACTGGTGGTAAGGTGGTAAATGTGAGTGAGTGCTGGTACAGAAGACTCCTAACTTGGTGCTCATCAGTGTGTTAGCTACAGCACTGCCTTAGTAAAAGGTACCCACTTGTCACTTGCCTGTGTGTGGCTTTGTGGAAACAAATGGCCAGAGTGCTGTCAACCATGCTGGTCCTTCCACAGGCCCTGTGACATCAGTACTCCTGATGAGTGTGGTGCTAATCCATTTGACTCACAGTTTCAGTTGTTTGGTATTCATTCTGAAAAAAAAAAGACAACAGTGGAGAGTACAGCAAAAGCAAAGAATCAATTATCGAAGTACTGGGAAGCATACTAGACAGACATAAAAGAGGTTTTTTCTCACATTTTTCTACTTTGTTTTCCACACAACTGAAATAAAATGCACATTGTTTAAATCACGGTCCCCGTGGTCAAAATAACAAGTGCAGAAAGTGGTGGGGAGGAGTAGAAAATATGAAGGTCATTAAAGATGAAGCCCAGTGAGAGATGCCTAGGGAATGCCTACTAAACAACAAAACCACGGGACAAAGCATAGTAGGATTCTCCAAGGTGTCTGAAAAACAATATTTTGCCCAGAAGACAAAGATAAAGCTACAGTTATTACTTGGCCATAAGAAAAGAAGACGTATGGCCATTTGCAACAGGGATAGACCTTGAGATCATCATGCTAAGCAACATAAGTCCGACTGAAAAAACAAGAACCCTATGACTGCTCATCTGTGGGATAGAAACTAACAGCAACAAATGAATAAGACAAAGAAACAAAAACTTACAGACGCAGATAATGGTTTAGTGGTTACCAGAGGGTAAGGTGGAAGGGGGAGTAGAAAAGGGTCAAATATATAGTGATGGAAGAACTGGTTCTGGATGGTGAACACACAGTGCACTATATAGATGATGTATTATAGGATTGTACTTAAAACCTATGTGATTTTACTAGCCAATGTCACCCCAATTCCTTTAATAAATATTTTTAAAAGATGTTTTTAAAAGCTGCAGTTCTGATAAGGCTTTTTTAAAGAAGGGGTTCCTCGGGGGAGGACTATGATAAAAGGCTTTGTGGGCGGTAGAAGGAATTGTATGGCTAATCATAGCAAGAACTACATGTATAATTCACAAAGAAAGGCCAGCAAGCCCCACACATTTTCAGGAACACAGAGTACCTGTGGGCACGTGAGGAGTGTGGTAGCAGCAGGCACTTTAAAGCATAAAGGTGTGGGCAGGGGGTTGGGGGTGGGAGGAAGGTTCTGTGGAAAGTAACCTCACAGGGCGATCTGATCCTAAATTCCTAACTGGGTCTCGGTGGGTGGTCACGCCACAGGATGTAACTTCTTTAGTGAAAGGATTTAAGCCCTCTTTGTCCATTGTTCTTTGTGCATCTAAATCAGCGGCTCCCAACCTTTCCTCACTTATGTATCCTTTTTAAACCCATTTGTATAAATTCTACCCCTTGTTTTTACAACAACTGTTAATAAACACTGATACTTTTGTTCAGTGCCTAGCTTAATGTAAAATGGTGGAAATGAGGAAATAAGTTCGGAAAGAAGAATTACTACACTAAATGTACAAACCACAGATTTAATTTTACAATATTCATACCTCAGTTAAATATTGTTGCTGATTATTTTTTGTGTACCCCTGACTGGCCTAGCATGTATCCCTGGGGGTACGTGGGCATACTACAGCTTGGGAACTGATGATCTAAGTTAAAACCCCTTTGAAATACCAGAAATAATACCCTTCCAAGGGGGGGATTAACCCTCAAGAGAGCATGCAATCTTGTTAACTATCCTGTAACTTTTCTTTTTCTTTTTATTTATTTAGTTTTATTTTTGACAGAGAGAGGGAGAGATACAGAGACAGAGAGAGAACTGAACTGGGGGAGCTCCCAG
>PVKE010011618.1:0-39890 GCA_004027555.1 Craseonycteris thonglongyai
CTCAAGAAACTAGGAATGGAATTGCCATATGACCCAGCAATCTCTCTCCTGGGTATCTACTCAAAAAACTTGAAAACCTTAATTCACAAAGATATATGTTCCCCAGTGTTCATTGCAGCACTGTTCACGGTGGCCAAGTAATGGAATCAACCAAAGTGTCCTCTGACAGATGACTGAATAAAGAAGTTGTGGTACATTTATACAATGGAATACTACTCAGCAATAAGAAAGGATGAAATACAGCAATTTGTGACAACATGGATGGACCTTGAAAATATCTTATTAAATGAAATAAATTAGAATGAAAGAATCAAGAAACATATGACCTCACTTATAGGTGGAATATAAAACTGAAAGGAACAAAGAAACAAAGACTCATGGACACAGTCAATAGTTTAGTGGTTACCTGAGGGTAAGGGGGGAGATGGGTGGGAGAGATGGGTAGGGAGGAGTAGGGAGAGGGAATCAAACACACAGTGATGGAAAGTGAGCTGATTCTGGGTGGTGAGCACATAATGCGATGTATAGACAATGTAATGCAGAATTGTACACCTGGAAACAATGTAATTGATTTCAATCAATGTCACCCCAATAAATTTAACCCCCCAAAATGGGCAATTGAATTTGTTGTCCCATGATACTCCAGGACACAAGGATTGTATACAATGCCCTCTCATGAAGTAAGTTGCTCTTCATGCCACATCAACCAAAATTAATGAAACTTGAGTCCTTGCCCCAGTTGGGAATCTATTAGAATCTGTCCAGTCTTACTACCTAACATTTCCAAAAGCATGCGACGAGAAGTTGACAGCACATTATTGTGGTAGATTGAATAATGATACCATTTCTTTACCCATTTTTGTATCCACACCCTTTTCCTTGTAACTGAGTAGTTTTTCCTACTAGAGGTCTATCTTCATGTCGATCTTGAGAATGGTCAAGAATGGAATGTGGGCAGAGTGGGCAGAGTGACAATTCCAAGCCTAATCTTTAAAAGTCATCACTTGTTTTCTATTTCTTTTTTGAACTTCTGCCATCAACACAAGTTATTGCTATCCTCTTGGCCCAGGACCTAGAAAGAATATACATGAAAGAGAACAAACAAATGGAGCCTACTGTGCAATATGGAGGTAAGTCAAGTGATACTGACAACTTAAAGCAGAGTTGCCAGCCAAACCCAGTCTCATTCAGTTGAATAACAGACACATGAACGAAAACAAGCAATCATTGTTCAAAGCCCCTGAGTTTGGGATGGCTTCTTACACAGCATTAACTAAATGATACACCAACTATGGCAGTGCAGTTGTCATCAATCACTTCTTTCTTACATTTTAAGTCTTTGTTTGACTTGTTCTATAACCAAAAACCGAAAATGTGTCATTTTTCATATCTAATTTTTTTCTTATTTTGCCCTCTCCTTTGCTTCCTTGTCCCAGACTGAGAGAGATGGTAATACAACCCAGGCTTTACTAATGAAATTCACTTGTGATCATTGCAGACTTCATCCCTGTCCTCACCCTTTGTTCTTTTCCCTCCTCCCAGTTGTGGGGAATTTGATCTCTCCCTAGGCCAGTATGAGTAGAGTATATGTTATTCCACACATCATCTTTTGCCTCTGTTTCTAGATAAAATTTGGAAGTAGGGTGGAGGGAAGAAAGAATAAGGAAAAGAAAACCTTGTTATGTTCATGTTCCATTTTAAACTGCAACCCACCTACAGCCCATTTTGTCATTTCTGAACTATCACTCTTATCTATGATTTATTTCTGCATGTTTTATCATTTCCAATTTTGCAATTTCAAGATACTCTACAGAAAAATGTCAGGTAATGAAGAAGATCCTCATAAGGAGAAAACCAATGCTGTCCTCCCCAAACAGACACATTTCAAGGAAGTGAAATTTCCACAAACCTTCTGGAGGCAAACAAACTGAAATCAAAAGATATCCTTGTTGGATTCCCTTTCATGCTGGGAGTCAGGATGAAATGACAGACACCTCACATGCATCCTGGGAGTATAGGGCTCTTCCCCAAAGGGCAGCCTCTGGACACAGAGGGCTAGGCTTGCAAGCATCAGCCCCAAGAAAGACTGACTGTGGCAGGAAGTGCTATCTTCCCCTAGAGATTCCTCTCCTCTCCTCCTTCTGGCTGGATTTTACATTCCTGTTTCTTCAGGGCATGGAATCTCATGTATAAATATCCTATATTTTTGATTTAGGGAATTCTGTGGATGACACTTTTTAACAAGGACTAAATGAAAAATTGTTTGACTATATCATCACACTGGGCCTGCCAAAGAACACTTATAAGCCAACATCTTTAATCTCCCATGCAATTACCCCAGAAATATTAACGAAGGGAAGAAATCTTAATGTTGAATTTACATTATTTTTCCAGTACTTTCTAGATCTTACTTTATTTAGCTTTCAAAACACCCCTTTAAATATGAATTTTTATTTCCATCTTACTGATGAGAAGGAATAAGTGCCAAAAGCATTTAGTCACCTTAGTTAAGGTTATATAGCTGATAAAAGGTAAAACTACTCATGAGGAAAAGAGGACATCACACCAATTTTAGAGTTGTCATAAAGAGAAAATTCATTATTTTAAATGATATCACATGGTACTTAGGTTTGCAAAATTTGCTACTATCTTTCTCCTCATCTTCCAAATCCTACCTCAATATATAGGACTCTACTCATTCACTCATTCATTCATTCTTTCAACAAACTCATACTGAGTAGCTTCTCTGTCACAAACCATGCCAAGCACTGGGAGACCCAGCTCTCCAAGAGAGATACAGAAATGAAAAAGGTTTATTCTTGATTATATATAATATACCAGGGCTGTCCAAAAAGTATCCAGCCATGTACTATGAAAATGACAAGCATTTCTGGCTGGATTTTTTCTGGACAACCTTTGTACTTGGCAGGAGGCCTTTTGACTAATATGAGCTTAACTCTTGCTAAAGTAATCAGATGAGGCCCAAGATGGAGTCACTTATGCTAAGCCCCACATCAGCTAACCAGAACTTAACTAAATGTCTTTGCTTGGCTTTCCCAGAAAAGGAAGGCCTAGGTCAACCAACTAGTGCTTCTCTGGCTGGCAAAAGTTACGTAATTCAACTCTCAGACTTTTGCTCCAGGTAGGGAAAGTATCTTACTTTAACCAAATATTACATGCCCAGTATAACTTCCTTGTCCTGCTCTTTTTGGTCTATAAAAATCTTGCATTTTACAGAGGTCTTCAGGGCTCCTTTCTGTCTGCTGGATTGGATACTGCTCAATTTATGGATTGCTGAATAAAAGTCTACTAGATCAATAAAGTGTCTGTGAAAATTTTTAACACTCTAAATACTGACAACATCATCTGTAAGATGCCCCTGGTCACCCCATGTAGGTGCCAAGTCCAGCGTTCTTCCCTCAGGCCTTGACAAGCTGCAATTTCCCCTGGTTGATGTGTGTTTGGAAGAGGGATAGATCAGATCCAATCAAGGTCTCCACAGACTTTAGTTCATTATGTCATATTGACATAGAAACTTTTATTTGAATTCACCTCTTGTATGTAATAAGAATGATGGGATGCAATCAAGCCAGGTATTAGCTCAAATCAAGGGCTTGTTAACTTTCTAATTAGCTCATTGTGTTTGCCATGCATACAAAAAGACAGACCTTAATGATAACCATTTAGTATTCATTTTGTCTTACATTTAATTATTTGGGTCTTCCTGTTTTCACTTTCGTAGCAAACCCTGCTGAAGCCTAACGTGAGCCCTGAACCAGAGGCAAATTCAGCGACTCAGGAGATACTACACATGTCCTATAACTGTAGCACATGAACCCAGCTCCAGCACACCCACTCACCTCCAGCACAAGGCTGTAACCATGCTCCTCTCCCTCTCTGAACTCTAAGAGGCAGGCCTCTGACCCAGAGCTATTCTTCCACAGTGTTGGGTCCATAGCAACCTCCCGCTTACTCACAGAGTTATTCTGTCAACAAGCCTTTATAGAGCGTTGTCTTGGTGTCCGCTCCAGGCTAGACTGTGAGCGTAGTGAGGACATGGCCCAGCCATCATAGTATTTTTAGTACAGTTAGGAAAGCAGACAAGTCAACAAGCATTTGCCACATACTGTGACAGGAACTATGATAGGGAAATAAAGGTGCCAGTAAGGACAGGTAGGAAGGGGACTTAACCCAGTTCAGGGACAGCAGAGTAAGCTTTCCTAAAGAGACATTCTAACCCTACAACTGAGAATAGTGTGTTTTTCTGTGTGTAAGACACCCCCATGTATAAGATGACTACTTTCCTAACCCAATGTTAAGAAGTCAATACATGGGTTATTCTGATGTATAACATGACCCCCATATTTTGGTCCAACAATTTTAGACAAAAAGTATCATCTTTTATAGAGAGAGAGATGAGAGAGACAGAGAGAACGGGGAGAGCCCAGAGCACTGTCCATAGCTTTACATTGATTTTTGATATCATTTTATTCCACAGGTGGGTGTGGGGCTGTGCAGGGCAGGAACCAGGCAGGGGGCCTCTGGCATGGGAGGCATGCCCCCGCAAGCTGGGAGCCTCCCACATGGGAAGCATGCCCAGGGCAGGAGGGAAACTCCGGGCCTCCCACATGGGAAGCTCACCCAGGTGAGAACTGAACTGTGGGCACACCCCAATTCTGCATATGAGTCTGCACCAGCTGGGCCAGGATACAATTTTGGACCCTGGGGCTGAAAGATGAGCATTCACCCTGCTGAGCCATCCTGGCATCCCCCAAAAGTATCATCTTATATATGAAAAAATACGGTTATTTAGGGTTAACCACACTGAGGACAAAAAGGGGGCCACCTGTTAAACCAGACAAGCTCAGGGGAAGCCTACAAAGTGGATGCTGCATACTCAGACACCAAAAATAACCACATAGGATGGCATGAACATAAATCTCTGAGGTTAGCCATGGCAGAAAGTCACACCTTTAGCCTGTAGCTTCCTTAACAAAGGTGAATCTTCACTTAAGTGCGCCTGTCTACTGTCTTTTTGCATCTAAAATAACATACCTTTGGAATATTAGTAATCTCTTTTTTTTAACCCCCCAGGGCACAACCCACTGCACCAGAGCAGGAAACTACAGAGTCCCTCATTGTCATGGTATTGTTCCCTGATTACCACACTTATGTGCTGTAAAATACTACAATCTATTCATACCCACAAATGTATAAGAAGTATCTGTCTCTCCAATTTACTTTTTATCTAATCCTAGAGATTTCCCCAGCTTTGCTTTTTCCCACCACCTAAATCTACCAGAAATGAATTTCATGTAAGTCTTGTCCTTTGATTTTGATTGATAAAGTAAGTTGCAAAACCGCCATTTTCCAGAGCATTTTCTCAGTTCTTTGAGAGATTGCTTCCTGACAATTGTCATCAGTTTGGCTCAAATAAACTCATAAACTTTCTCTTAAAGCTGGATGGTTTTTTCCATTGACAATACACAAAAGCAGTAGGCTTAGAGAAGACAGAAGTGAGTTAAATGGGAAATGAAGAAAACGTTCCAAGTAAAAGGGAGATGTGGGTGCAAAAGCTTCAGAAGTTAAAGAATGATAAAAAAAAAAGAATGATCCTCTTTAAAAGAATTGTTTTAAGTTTAATATTTACAGCACAGAAGCTAAGAAAACAAGAAAGCACTAGAAGGTAAGGAGATTTACTCAGATCCTCTTGCTCCATGTGAAAGAATTTGGACTTAATTATGAGACAGGAGCCCACTATAGGGCACGCTAAAATAACAGTGTTCACTCACAGTCTACTTTTGGAGACCTGGTTCACTGCCTTCTGTTCACACGTCCACAGCCAATTCAGACCATGGAGATTATTTTTGAAGATCTCAGTTGAGGTCTTTATCACCTTCTTCTGGTTTATTATAGCAGTTATCCCAGCTTCCATACCGTTCATGTTCCGTCACATTGACCCCACCACCTTCAAAGGCTACCTCGTCTAGTGAGGGGACTACATTTGTGTAATCTTATAAACACAGCGCAAAGGGTTGTGTTTATAATGTCTGTTGTGTTATAGTTGTTTTTTTTTAAGATTTATTTTTATTGATTTTGACAGAAAGAGAGACAGAGAAAGACAGAGAGAAGGGGGAGGGCCCAGAGCAGTCTCCATAGTTGACATTAGTTTTCCATATAGTTTTACTCCACAGGTGGGCGCGGGGCTGAGCAGGGCAGGAACTGGGCCGGGAGCCTCCCACATACGGTAGGTCCCGGCAAGAACTGAACTGAGAGCACACCCCTGTTCAGCATATGGGTCCACATGGGCTGGAGCCGGGATTCAATCCTCAGTCTCCAGGGTGCAAAGCGAGCACTTAACCCACTGAGCCATCCCAGCTTCACCTGTTGTGTTATAATTATAATGCAGAGCACACAGTGCTGATAATATGGAGAAAAATATAAGTAAATGACTACAGATTAGAAGCAGGAGATAGAACCTCTAATTGAAGTGGTTGGATAGGTCATTTGGATTAGGCCTTATAAGTTACCAATACTGGAGGGAAACATGAAAATTAAATTAAAATAAAAGTAAAAACATAATCAGCTTCACAAAAGAGAAGATTCTGAGAGGAGAGGTGAGGCGAGGACTCTAATTTGCAGTGCACCAGGAGGCTGGGAGAGTGAGCATACAGATAATCATAAGAAGAAGGTTTGTCAAATACAGTCTTTCTCTGTCACTTGAACCTATTGTTTTGCAGCACATACTCAAAGCTCCTCCAAGTATTGGGAATATGTGACACCCGACTTGGCCCCAATCCTATCATTGACCTCAGTTCTTGAGACTTCATTACACAGATATTCCCTCCAGACAAACCCACACTCCATTTCTCCCCCAGACCTAGAGAAGTTTTACTTGCCTCTTACTCCCCAGCTGATATCTGCTACAATTTCTCCACCAGGAAAGCCTAATCTCTCTCATTTTTAGTCTATAATAAAAATAATGTGCATTGTTTATAGATTTAGTTTGCATTGAGCGCCAACTTAGTTTCAAGTACTGTACCAAGATCTTTAGCTACATTATTTTCCTTCAATGTTACCCCACTGTTGTGAGACAGATACTAATATTTACCTTTCATATATAGGAAATTGAGATTCCAAAAAGTTAAACAGTCAGCCCATAGTTAGAATGAGTACATGGTAGAGCCCGGACTCAAAGTCATCTATATCTCACTCCAAAGTCATTGATCTTTCCTGAACTCCACACTACTTTCTCTATTGAGGCAATGGCCTTAATACCTTTTATGAAAGAAATTTCCTTTTTCTCTAACTGTATTCAAAATCTTCAATTCTTTAATGACTGTCATATAATGGCAGAAGTCACAGCAGGCAGCAAGTCATAAAGCACAGCAGAAACAAGAAAGATAAAGGGGAATTTGACAGTCTTAGACAAGGATTGTAAAGATACAAGGAAGAGAAACACACTTAAAGAAATTCGTGAAAAATGAAAGGTTGCATAAGAATCTCATGGAATCCAATTATAAAAAGCAAAGCCAGGCTCTTGGGAAATGGACTGTCTCCAGGTAGTTAGTCTTTGCACGTCTCTCTTCCCGAGCCTTCATGGTCTCTAGCTCCCGATTTGCATTGCCAATGTGCTTCATTCTTCTCTTCTCTTCCTGCAGAAAAATGTGTATGCTCATTCCTGTATATCCTAATATGACAGCTTCAGTCTTTGTAACAGATAACCAGAAATTCAAAATCAATTCCTTAGAAAAAGCTGACATCCTTTTTCCAAAGTCCATGCAAAGAAAAATTTAATGGTTTCTTTTGGTTAAGCTTTCTTCCCTAGTCTGTTCACTGTGGTTCATTAATTGCAGGGCTACCTTTCTGGGACTTTAGACAATGCAGTTAGAGGGAAGTTTTGATGATGGGTATACTGGAGATAATAAGTATAAGTCCTACTGTGGAAAAAAATTGTTCTGATGTCTTAGACTCACAGCGACAACCACAGACGAGGGCAGAGGGATGAGAAATTAACACAAAAAATAAGCAAACCACTTCAAGTCATACCAGGTTGTTGTATATTAATACTTCTTAGTCTTAGCCACTATTTTTTAAGTGCAAGAATACATTTTATGACTTATGGAATATGTTTAGGTCATATTTTAAAGGATTGGGTAATATAGAACAGGGATAAGCTAACTAAGGCCCATGGTAGGCACTTGTTTTGTAAATAAAGTTTTGTTGGAAAACAGTCTTGCTCTTTTGTTTAGGAATAGTCTATGGCTTCTTTCTTGCTATAGTAACAGTTGCCAAAGACACCCTTTGGCCCACAAAGCCCAAAATATTTACTATCTGATCCTTTAAAAGAACTTTGTCGGGGAAGCCAGGATGGCTCAGTGGGTTAAGCGTTCACTTTGCAGCCCCGGGGACCGAAGATCAAATCTCGGCCCCGGCCTGAGTGGGCCCATATGCTGAACTGGGGAGTGCCCCCAGTTCAGTTCTCACTGGGTGAGACTCTGGCCCATTTCCTTCCCTGTGCAGGCCCGCCCACCTGTGGAATGAAACTATGTGGAAAAACCAATAATGTACAACTATGGAGACTGTCCTGGGCCCTCCCCCTTCTCTGTCTGTCTGTCTGTCTGTCTCTCTCTCTCTCTGTCAAAAACAATAAAAAATAAATAAATAAAAGAAAAGAACTTTGTCAACACCTGATATAATCATGCTATCTTATATAGGATTACTATTTTCAATTGGTAAATTATAAAGTCATTTTTAACTTTCTGAAGGTCTACATAAAAGAAACTTGCAATTTGGAACAATAAAATGAATCTGTTAAAGTAACACGGGCCTCCTCAGGGTTGGTATTGGGGACACAAGGTAGGTCTGATCGGAGAAAAGTTAGAATTCACTAATACATGCCAGTATCTCTTCCTTACTTTTTAATACCCGAGGAGATATTTGGGGGGTTGGAGATAGATGACAAAAGACTTCAACTGAAAAATAATCTACTCCTGTGTGTGTCTGTATGCGGGGATGGTGTGGTGTGAGGGGGTATTGCATCAATGTGTCACTTAGATTACGATGTTAATACTTTTGGTATTCATAAACACCTATACCCTCTACTTAAAACAGAGATATCCAATGTTCAAGCCCAGACTCCCCCTCTTACCACCATGGGCACATCAGTTTCCCATCTCCTATCTGCAAAATTAAGAACCTTTATTGGCATCGAGTGTGATAAAAAATGTGAAAGGGTTTTTGTGAGCAGCTAGGTGATGAACAATATGTACAGTGTTATTGGAGATGGTTATTTAACATTCCAGCCAATCTTCAATTTTATTTAACTTCAAAACTTCAATGGAGTCTCATACAGTGGCAAAACCCATTCCTACCACGCCGTATAGGGAGAGAACGAATATTTGTTGATATACTCTCTTTGCTACTCTTTTGAATACATTGTCTCATTTAATACTCATAGCCATGCCGTGAAGAAGACATCATTTCCATTTTACAGATGAGGATACAAAAGCTATTATGTTTATCACGGTCAACTAGGGTGCTCAGCTTGTCCTGGTTTGTCTGAGACTTTGCTGGTTTGGGCACTCAAAGTCCCATATTTGTGAGAAAGCCCCCAGCCCTGGGGAAAATACATCACCTGGTCACAGTAAGCATGAAAAGAAGACCTTAGCCTTAAAACTCAGTGATAAGTGTCTATAGCTAGTGATCTTTTTTTTTTTTTTTTTTTATTGTTTTTGACAGGGAGAGAGAGAGATACAGAGACAGAGAGAGAACTGAACTGGGGGAGCTCCCAGTTTCTGCATATGGTTCCGCACGGGCCGGGGCCGGGATTCAATCCTGGGTCCCCAGTGCTGCAAAGTGAGCGCTCAACCCACTGAGCCATTCCGGGTTCCTCAGCTAGTGATCTTAATAGCTCACCTGTCCACACACTGAGTTGTTTTCAATGAGTTCATCTTATCATAATGTCTAAAGTAGATGTTTGTAGGTAGTAACTAAGAACCTGGTCATCCATAGAATGAATTTCTTAGCACTTGATGTAAAAGGTATCTGTTCACAAATGCTGAAACACACAGGAGGGGCCCAGCCCGAGCAATTCCCCATGTGAACATGCTTTTCATTGCCATTGGTCCAAATGGCAGCAGGATTAGCCCTGCTACCACTTCCTGCTCTCCCTCAAGCACAGGCAGAAAGCACTATTAGAAGGCAGCCAAACCCTGACTAACTTGAAGACAGAGGACTGGAGAGTAAAGGGTAAGGCTTGAAATCAGTTCAGTTTTCCTCTGGCCGTTTCTCTCCCAGATCCATTCGTGTCCTTAACTTCCCAACAACTCTTGGTGCAGTCCTTAACCTGCTTTAATTTGTAATGTTACTTATCATGCTACATATCTATTGTAGTACATAACCGTTTCTTTATTTGTTTCTTGTCACCTCTTGCAACTAGATGCAAGGACTTTGTTCACTATTGTGACCAAGGTCTACAAAAGTCGTGGGCACGTGGTTTAATAAATATCCATGAAATAAATGAAGCGGGAAAAAGCAGCATTAGCATCATCAGGGAACTGGTAAAAAAAATGTAGATTATTGAGCCCCCCACACCCAGATCTACTGAATCAGAAATTCAGAAGTTGAAGCCCAGATATATCTATTTGTTAATAACAAGACCTCCAGGCCATGCTGATGCAAATACAGTTTGAAAACCGGGGCTCTTGCTAATACTTAGCACACAGATCATGAAGTTTGGAGGGAGGTTACTTCCTGTGGTGACAGGCCTGGATTATAAACCCAAACCCCAGATGCGTCTGTTTCCGGAGGCTGCCCACTTCGCCACTGTGCTGGAGTGGTTACATTTGAGATTACTTTCCTCTCAGGGACTGTTTCATATTTCCCTCAGTGGGGGCCGGCTGCCTGCACCATTTCCTATTGTGAAGGCACAGTGTGGTCCTCCAGGTGCCAGGATGAGGAACGACATGAAGACCGAAGACCGCGTCAGAAGCTACCTCCCATCAAGACGTGCTCTGCATCTGAAACCTGGCTGGCGGAAAGTGCCCACCCGCCCACTCTGCGGGGCACCTATTTGGGCACCTATTCCTGCTGCTTTCATCATCAGCCAAGTGAATCTGCCACACCATCCGGAATTGATGGTTAAGAGAAACTCGTAAACCGAGCGCTGTGGATTGAAAAGGCCTTGGTGATGACACAGACCCCCGGCCTCGACTGTCCCCTCCTGCCCCAGCTGTCAGCTCGATGCTCACTGCTAGTCCAGAGAGAGTCGGTGCTGAGCTTACCTGCAACACGGCTGTTGACAAGCAGGAGCGCACAACGCTCTGCAGCCGGGGACAGCCCGGCTGTGACAGGCTGGCGCCCCACATGCTGTGCGGGGACGTTCTGATTCCTCAGTTCTTTTCGGCTCCCCACTCTCTCCCCTCTCTCCCCCACACTTAGCACCTTGGCCTGCAGGCATAGGCTGTGCTCCAGGTAAATGTTAGCAAGAAGGGGCAGCCTCATGGGCAGAGCCTCCCCCTGGAGATTCAACGACCGGAAAGACACACAGAGCTCACGTCCTGCCCAATTGTGTTCACACCAGCCACCTGCTTCATTTCCTCCTTCAAATTCAGTCTCACTTGGAATGTTTTCTGACATGTCAGGCGATCTCGTAAGGCTTAAAAATGGCAAGAGGAAATTGGCTGCACAGACGCAGACACCCAATTCCTTCGTTTATCTAAATGCTAATGGCCACAGCTAGCAAAGCAAGGGAAGAGAGGCGGGTGGGCAGTGCTGCGACCTTAACTGCCTTCAGGCCTCCGCTAGACGTGGCAAAGGTGTGACGAGAGCCACAGAAGCATCAGCACAGTCGAATACGCAGTGTGAGGACCCGGAGGAATACGTGAAGCATCCACTGGCCCGGAAGTGTGCATCCTACTGGGTCTCAACCCAAGCAGTGCCAGGACTGCTTTTTGCCACAGATAGAGTCTAGAAAATCAGCCACATAAGAAATAAAATGAAAAAGTGTAAAATAAAACAAAACAAGTTAATATAAATAGTGTGCCAAGTACTTAAAATACGAGCTTTTATGCAACTTCCTGCAAGGCTAAGAAATGTAAGCAAATGAGCATAAAGCTTGAACATTAACAGATTTATGTCCAAATATTACCTCCAAACCCCGCTCTTGGCTCCTACCTTGAGTAAGTTACCATTACTGGGCCTCAGAGGCCAGCATGCCCAAGGGGCCACGCTGGGCAAGGTTCTCGTCCCAGGACCTCGAAACCCCCCTGGGAAGCTGAGGAAACACTAAGGCCTAGATCTGGATGTAGCCTGGACACCAAAATGTGTTGAAAACTGTCCCGGGGGTTCTCATGAAGTGCACTTTAAGTACCACTGCTCATAAAATGCAGATGAGATTATGGATGGAAGTCTGACAGATGCTTAATAACTGTCCACACCATTGTCACTGCTTGTCCTCTCTTGCATCACAGAAAGGGTCCAGAAAGACAGCAGAAACATTCTGTCTAGCCAGCAGATGTGTGGTTCATCACATCTAAACAGAAACATTGATGTTCCAACTGCTGGTCGAGCGGACTGCGAGGACCACTTGTGGATTTACCTTTTTTCTAGGTCATCCACCATATCCTGTGATGGCCAATCACCTATTTTGAGCAATAGAGCACATTATTGAACTTCAAGGTGATGTCCGTGAGGTAATCAGAAAGAATGACACACATGTATGAAATTATTATTAGACCTAGTAAGGAATTGGGGACGTGTATTTTCCCCTTTGAGAACGCGGCAGATTCATGCCTCTAAAATTAGACATTGAATTAGCTGAAAAAATAAGAACTTTAAATCCAATCATGATGACTATTTTCTTTATCTCCCAGCTGATACCATCCAATTATAATATTCTTCAGGTTGGGATTACTGCTCCCTAATTATAAAATTCCAATAGAGTTTAAAATACTATCGCTGATCTGACAGCTGACACACGAAATTCCTCTTTTTCTGTTTCAGCCTATATGAATTTTCACTTCTTTTCTTCTCAGTTCTCCATAAAATATTACTATCATTCTAAAAAACTAAACAAACCAAAGAGGGGAAACAAAGTTAACTTGAATATTACAGCATTGTGGTAACCTGAGGTCTTTCTAACCTCATGGCTCTTAACCAGCAAGATAAATAAATCGGTAATGATAACCTGGCATGATAGGTGAACTTACCGTTAGTCTTCAAAACCCAGCTGTGAATAGGCTAAGCATAAGAAAGTGTTAGTCACACGTTAATTGGAAAATGCAATTCATCGTTTAAACTAGAGTAATATTCAATGTGCTTGTGACTTGAATGAGATGAACTAGCATCTGCATCTTAGTTCTCTACGATAAAATATGTGTGCCAAGTATACCCCATTTGGTCCACTTCACAGATCGTACCCCACACCTGTGTGTGTCTCTATGGTGATGGGCAGAGAGGGGAGGGCACAAAGGAAACACAGAATTCATCTTCAGAAGATGAATCCTGGGGAAGCCGGGATGGCTCAGTGGGTTAAGCACTCACTTTGCAATGCCAGGGACCGAGGATCGAATCCCGGCCCCAGCCCGTGTGGACCCATATGCTGAACTGGGAGTTCCCCCAGTTCAGTTCTCTCTCTCTGTCTCTGTATCTCTCTCTCTCTGTCAAAACAATAAAAATTAAAAAAAATAATAATAAAATTAATTTAAAAAGAAGATGAATCCTGGAAACTGATGGGCAACAATGTAACAGCCTCATGGTGGCTCCACAAACCAGAATAATGCAAACATGAGAACAGACCAGAGAGAATGCAGGGAGGAAACCAGACCATAAATGGCAATTCTGTCTGGTCCAAGGAGGCATAAATGAGTTGAAACTGAGGAACACGTGGAGAAATCCTAAAAGAATACTAGCCGCCAGGGTACACACACACCAAAGCCTCAAGTAAATGCTACCAGGTGCCTTCAGAATCAAGGAATGAGTCACATTCTTTAGTCTCACTTGTTCTATATGAAAGTGTCTCTGAGGACAACCTCTAATGGTTCCAAAGGACACGTTATATTCTTCTTTCTTCGGGTGATGATAGCTCAGGAAGGATTGGAAATGGGACATGCTAGAATGTCAGCAGCAAAGAATTTATGAACACACATATTAGGATTAAAGGCAAAAAGGTCCAAGGAGATAGGTCCAGCCCCTCAAGGCAGGCCCTTGAGTATCAGATGTATTGTAATAAAGATAATATTCATGACAACAGGTAATGTGTGCCAACTGTGTACATAGTATTGCACTTGATCTTAGCCAAAAGGCTGAGAAGCGATGCATAGTATTTTAAATGCTTTATTATCATTTAGTACTGCCAATAACGCTACCAGTATGTTAAGATTATTTTCGCTGCAAGAAATAGAACCCTTTCCTCAATCTGACTTAACTCAGAAGTAAATTATTCTCTCGACAGGAGGAAATCCAGAAGTAGGGCAGACCAGTACTGGGGTGGTCCGGTGCTTTACGCCTACCACCTGAGAACTAGGTTTCCATCTGTGCCCGTTCTCTTCCACCCTCAATGTTGGACACATTTTCAGAGTGTAGCAAGTGGCAATAACAGCTCCAGGCTGTCACATCCAATATCTGGTTAGAAAAGTGATTCTCCTCTTGGCTCTCTCTAAGGGTCAGGGAGCTGTCCAATAGCAGATCTCTCCTCACTTGTCAGTGAGCATAATTAGGACATGTGTCTATTCATGAATCCAATGGGGCAAGACTCGCTTTTCTTTAGGTGTGTCATTCTGTGGAGGAAGGATGAAGATCTGAACCAACTGGAGTTTATTAGAAAGATACAATGAAAACCATGTCCATTGCATCAATACCGTTGTTAATCTCTGAAAAAGAAAGTAAGTCCCAGGGAGAACGTTGTCCCAGGAAGTCTGACTGTAAAGACTGCACTGTAGACCCTTAGCCATACTGCTACCTTAATGAGAGAATAGGGGCGTTGAAACTAGAGGAGACAATCCAAGGGTGTCTGGCAGTAGGGAGAAGCTGACACTCAATGCCCTAGAGTTATCCAGCATTTGGTCCCCCATCATCATGGATCCTAGCCAGCAGCTTTGTCAAAGGGAGCAAAATCCAACCTCTTAAAATAATTGGTCTAAAAATGAGGCAGACTATTAGGATTTCAGACACTGTAGAAAGGGCAGAGTAAGCTCCATAGGAGAGAAGGCTCAGGCCTCCCCGTGACTAAGTGCAGGCCCTACCAGAAATGACGCTGGCCTGAGGTTGAGGGAGACCTAGCTGTGGTAGGGGCTGGGGCTGAGGTTGAGGGAGACCTAGCTGTGGTAGGGGCTGGGGCTGAGGTTGAGGGAGACCTAGCTGTGGTAGGGGCTGGGGCTGAGGTTGAGGGAGACCTAGCTGTGGTAGGGGCTGGGGCTGAGGTTGAGGGAGACCTAGTTCTGGTAGGGGCTGGGGCTGAGCCCGCTAGCCCATGCAGCTGAGAAGCCAGCGCTAGTTGGGGAAGTCAGGGACCAACTGCGGTTTCACAGCTCTAGTCAATGTTAAAACTAGCAAAATAGGGGAAGCCACAGTCCTAGAAAGACCTTGCTTAAATCCACAATTCCTTAGAACTTTCTTTTTTTTATTTTTATATTTTCTTTTTTAAAGATCCATTTTATTGTCTTTGACAGAGACAGAGAGATAGAGAGAGAGCAAGGAGGGCCCAGAGCAGCCCCACAGCTGCACATCATCAGTTCTTAACACGGTTTTACTTCACACAGGTGGGCGGGGGCCTCCCAGGGCAAAAACTGGACCAGGGGCCTCCTGCATGGGAAGCACGCCCCCTTGAGCCAGGGACCAAACTGGGGGCAACAATTGAACTGGGGGCCTCCCGCATGGGAAGCACACTGCAGTTCAGCACACGGGTCCACGTGGGCCGGGACCGGGATTCGATCCTCGGTCCCTGGGGCTGCAAGGTGAGTGCTCAACCCACTGAGCCATCCTGGCTCCCCCCACTTAGGACTTTCTTAAATCTGCAATAAACAGCCCTCACCCAACACTCACACCAAAAACCTCTAATCAGAAATGGACTATTAAGTAGGTAAAACATCTACAAGTGGAGTAATAAAAACAGAACTTAGAAATAATAATGATGATAAGGTCACTGCAAGATGTCTTTTTCCTGACAGGGAGGCTGATAATTACTCAAACTCTGTGCTGTATCTCAATTAAACACACAAGGTTTCCTTTAAGGACATACTTGGGAGTAAAT
Organism: Craseonycteris thonglongyai; assembly: GCA_004027555.1. Lineage (NCBI taxonomy): Eukaryota > Metazoa > Chordata > Mammalia > Chiroptera > Craseonycteridae > Craseonycteris > Craseonycteris thonglongyai. The sequence goes on from PVKE010011618.1 coordinate 16,253, forward strand.
AACTAGAATCATCCTTGAAAAACACAGACATGTATTCCCATCAGGCCCCAGCTGATTTCTGAACATGCTTTCTCATTGCTTCTCTCAGCCATGAGGGTCCCGCTCAAATTCTCTGTTTCCAGGTAGGAGATATCTGAACCACCCACCTTAACACAACCTCTGAAAAAGATGAAGGCAAAGCACCAGTACTATTTTCCAAGAATATTATTCCTGTAGTAAACATCTACATATTTCTGCTCCTGGATGAAATCAATTATATTCAAGTCACAACAGTAGCTATGAGATGGAAAGTTGAAGGAGAGTCTGGCTAATTTAGGTAACTAGGCCCTAATTTCTCATTAATTATTTGGACAGTTTGCAAACATCAGGTGAGGGTGGGAGGTAATCTAAATTCTCTGTGTAGCAAGATAAAAGGTTTTAAATTAACTTATGCATTCTTCTGTAGTTCTGTTCACAGCTACCCTGTCTCCCCATCACCCCCTCCCCACACATACCTCCCCTTCACACAGCATCGAGGACTTTCTGTTCTGTACGCTGCCCTCAGGGTAGAGTGGTTGCAGCAAAAATGCAGAGAAAAAGAAAAGGTAGCTGCATAGCCTTGAATTTCAAACTACACTTCTCAGGCCCCTGGCAAAGACAGTTGCTTTTAGAAGAAAAAGCTTTCTTTGCAAGAACCTGGGTATTTTAAGTAGCAAAAGAAAAAACTTTTTAAGATCAATAATAGATTTGAGAATGAAGCTGGCTACCGTGATGGCACTGCAGAGCTTGGGGAAAGAATAGAGCAAGAAGAGCTTGGGGGTGGGGCCAAGCAAGCAAGGAAGGTTGTGGGCGGCTGGGAGAGACGTGTGACCAGGAGAAGAGTTAGTGTCAGGAGATTTCTCAGAATGGGCCCAAGAGTGGTCCGTTGGCAGCATCAGAGAGCCGTTCTCAGGAGCTGACTCAATATCTAGGGACTCTGGTTGCCAAGGAGGGTGTACTGTGTCTCTACCATGTACCAGCTGCCCTTCTCAGGTGGTCAGTAACACACTCATCCACAGCAGCCAGTGATGGGTGTGTGGCTGCTCCAGCAAGATTGACATCATTTGACCCCTCCCCCAATTTCCTGTCTGTCTGAACTACTCCATGAATCAATTGACCTTTGTCAATGGCCCTGGGGTAATCAAGAACCTCACAAGCCTGAGGATAGCAGCCTGGGTGCGTAGTAAGTCGTTGATGTTGGAAATGGGAAAGGCTAGACTATCACAGGATGGATGAATAGATTTAAGATCTCCTCTTAAGCCCTTCCAAAGATGAAAGATCCTGTCTTCCCCTTTCACAGCATTGGCTCATCTAGGTCAAGTCCACAATAGCAGTTGGAAACCTGGAACGTATCAAGAACCCCTCAATCATATCATAATAATTGCCTTCAGCTACCACACATCCTCACAAGATTTGACCTGAAAGACTGAGAGTCTTTCTGTTCCAACACAAGTACAGTATGAAGACCCAACTTTCCATCTGAATTTCCTACAAAACTCAGGGTGGCGCAGCCTCATAAAATGCTATGATTTTACTTCCAAGGCCTTGCCTGCCAGTGAGAGAACAGCTTGTAACCTCTCTGGCCTCAGTTTCCTCCTCTGTCAAATGAAGGGGGTGTGGGCCAGATGGTCTCTGCAGTCGCTGATTCCCTGATTTCCAGAGTCCTTGGCAGAACTCCAACAGAACTCTTTCACTTTTATTCTTTCTGTCTCCAAGACTAAAAACTGCAAAGCTACTTGGCAATCACCAGAAAAATGAGACATACAGAGGAAAAGAAAACCACATCTACTCCGACTGCCTGATTCTCCCTTGGTCACTATTAGACACAGTCAGCAGCTGGAGTTCTGCTAGCCTTGAGTCCATCTATTGCCTTGCAGCTCCTGCCATCCCTACCAAACTGATGGGCCCAGTGAGAATAGAGAAAGCAAGACTATAAACTAGAGAGAAACGTTCTTTGAAGTGGTCATGGCAGGGTCGAAAGGAGATTTATTCTTTCAAGTTTGATGAGTTCTTCCTTCTGAGTCTCCATGGTTTGGGGCTCACTTGTGATTCCTCATAACTCTAGCAGATGATGTGATAGGCTTAGCTTTCTAAAAACAGAGGTCATAAACAACAGGGAGCCAGAGGCCAGAGAAGGGCTATGGATATGCTTCATATGCCAAGTAGCTCACTAGGGGCCTGAATATTTTTTTAAATCATTGCAGTATGAGACATTGATTTTGTTGTTCTAGGCCTTTGGGAGCTCCACCATAAAAGGAAGAAGAATTGTAACATCAGTTTACATATACATCACTCCGGAGTGAACTGCAATAGCTTTCATCACATTCTTTAGGGGTCTTTTATGCTATACCCCCAAAAGGGTTAAGAATTCTAATTTAGTATATTCCTAATGAGTTCCAGGGCCTCATGCATCTGCAAGCATTGAAACCCTGGACATAAGAGAAACACAGCAGGTTCTTGTCCTGCAAGCCCAGTAATAGTCCCAAGAGTTGTAAGAAATGTAACTAAGCAGTTGCCTGCCATCCATAAATGGTATCCACTTCCGGGCTCTATTTTTGTTCTTATTTGGTATATTTCAGCAGTTTACTATTTTCAGATACTAGGTTTCATTTCTTTTATGATACTGTGTTATATTGTTGTTGTTGTTTTCATACTAAAATAGCAATATAACTACATAATCCAAAAGAGAGACTGAGATGTAGGAAAGAAGGGCAGAAATCTTAGCATTATCCATGGTCCTTGACCTTAGAAATTTGGGTTCATTTATGGATTTTCCCCTCATAATCAATCTATAACCTTGAGTAAATCATCTGATTTCCTTGAGCCCTTGTTCTCATCTATAATTCGTGGATAAGCATGCCATATTGGAAGATTAATCAAACACCAGCACTGGTATATTTCTATATATTTCCTCCAAATAATTTTTCCCCAAATAAAAATTTAATAGTATTAAGTAGAGTGTAGATATGACTTTTAGCACGCTTTAAAAAATTCTAATTTGAAATAATTTTAGACTTATCAAAATGTTGCAAAAGTAGTCGAATTCCTGTATACCAGAATCTACCTAGCTTCTTCTATTGTCAATATCTTACAATTATAAAAATAGCGCAAGTATAAAAAATAAGCTACTATTTACATTTGTTCAACATTTGACACTAAACTACAGATTTTGTTTGAATTTCACCAGGCTTTTAACAATGTGGGGTTTGTTTTTGTTGTTGTTATTCCGGGATCCACATCACAATTTGTTATCACATCTCCTTAGCTTTCTTTAACCTATAATAGTTCTTCAGTCCCTCCATGTTTTTTGTGAACTTGACACTTTGGAAGAATACAGGTTAATTGTTTGGTGGCCTGTCTCTCAATACGGGTTTGTCAGCTGCTTTCTGCTGTTAGTCAAATGTATGCACTTTGGGCAGGAAAAGCACAGAAGTGATATGTCTTCTCCTTCATAGCACAGGGCACAAGACATCAACGTGCCATCAACCAGGATAGTTACTACTTTTTACTTTGCAATTGATAAATGTCTTGGGACAGATATTTGAGACTATGCAAATATTCTGTTCCTCCTCAGTCTTCCTTCATTAATTTTTGTGTCCATTGGTAGAACATTCCTTGTCTGCAAGCAACAGTTATTGCTATACTATTTAATGATGATTTTTATTTCCTTTTCGTCTACATTTATTTATGGCAATTATTCAGTGAAGAAAAGTTACCCCTTTTCCATATTTATTTATTCAATTATTATACTATAACTACAGACTCATCAAAGTCCCTTTTATTATCTACTCTTGTTAACTGTTTTGTTGCTCAAATTGTTCTAGCTTCGACTATTGGGAGTTTAGTGTGACTCCTATTCTCTTTTAACATGTCTTCATCCTTTTTTGAACACTATCTTACTTCTGGGCACTACAAGTACTCTAGGTTCATGTTGTATTTCTGTCCTACCCCGAGGGGTTAAGGTGTTTTATTTTCTTTTGCTTTCTGTTCCCTCCCCCTAATTGCAAAAGGTTTTACCAGCACCCCAGAGCAATGATTTCTATTCCCTTTCTTACAGATTAACAATTTATTCCACTGAAGAAATAGGGAATGGCAGGGTCTAAGAACAGTTCTGTGTCTGTCCTCTAGCACCTGTTTTTTTGTTTCCCCTAGGCTTTCTTGGGAATCTCCCCATCTTTCCTGGTAAGTTTAGAGAAAAGTCTGCAAGAGGATTCAAAGTTCCCTATGTCTGCAGCCCACATAAGCTTCATACTGTCCACAAGCACATACTTGGCATGCACCAATGTGTCAACTATTTCAGCTCAATTTTTCTTGCTGGTTTCTGCCTGTGAATGTCTCAGATAAGCACTTTGCATGTGTCTATTTTTCCCAAGATTTTAGGTTCATTGGCGGTCCTGTGACTGCCGCTATCTAATGGGTTTAAGAAAAATCAGGGCCTCATATTCTATGTGCCTGTATTTTTGTTGGAAGTTTGGGAGTGATACTCTTACTGACTCTATTCTGAATAGGACCAGGGAGACCCAGCATCACTAGGAGCTATACCCACTGTTCTTGGCAAGTTTTCTTCCTCCCTGAGTCAGAGACCCATCCTTATTAGCCTAACCTTCTTGTTAGTAATCATCAGACAAATACCCACTGTTTTTGGCAATTTTCTTGCCTGCCTGGGTCAGGGACCCATCCTCATTAGCCTAACCTTCTTGTTAGTATTCATCACACAAACATGCACAACTTCCCAACTGCTATTAGGCTAAACTTTTTATAATTACAAATTTGGTTAACCTTTGCTCTGCTCAGTCATTTTTCAATAACTGCTTCTTGGTATGCTGGTGGAAGTCCAGGAAACCTTTGTATGACATTGCTAGCTCTGAGATGTCAGTGCTAACGGGTTGGGAGAAAACTGCTGATGCCTCTCAGTCCTGCCAGGGTAAAGCAAGGTGCTGAGAAGGGCAAGTCTCAATTCAAAATTCTTGAGTTCAATAAATACTGGGTGCCTGCTATGTAGACCATGCACACTTGGCAAGGGGGCCACATGGATTGGAATGACATGGATCTTCAGTCCTTTACCTCACAACTTAACATGTAAATAAATAGTTGCAATAAATTGTGATAAATGCTATCCCAGGGGTATGAACAAATAGTATAGGACAATAGGTGGGAAGCAAGTATATACCATGGGGAGTGCTCAGAAGCCAGAGAGGAGGGAAGCAGACTTTGAGATAAGGATATGAGAGGACGTCACTTATTTTGGAGGTTATCCCAGCCATCACCAGTAGGAAAGTGGGAGAGAGACAGGGAAAGAAAAGCAACGAGGGGCATGTTATCAAGGTCAATGGTGTTGGAGAATCTGGGGGCTCATGGGCCACACAGACCTTAGGGGTTATTCAGCCCCCAAAAAGCAATCCTGCTGGCTGTTGCTGAGGGCTACTGAGGGCTGCTGAGTTCTGGAAAAGGGACTTAGGTTAGTTCCCCTGGGCTTGTAGCCAGCATTGCACATAGGAGAATGGACTTCATGGCCAGAGACAGCACTCAGGCTGTCACAGGGACTGGCAGTTGAAAGTCAAGCTGACACACACAAAAATGTGTCCGGTGACACAGGATCGGCTGCAAGCTGTGGCATTTAAATTGAGCCTTGAAGGATTAGCACCAAAGAGAGGAGAAGCCCATACCGGGATGAAGAGGTGGCAGGAACAGAGCATGTGAGACAGCCATGTTCCGGTGTGTGCAAGGAAGCAGCTCAAAGGGGCTAGAATGAATGCAGATGAGATGGCAAAATCCTGAGTGGGGACGACTTGACATTTACCCTCTAGGCCATAAGAACCATCAGAAAAGAGCAGGTCGGGGAGGAACGGAGAGCTGAGGAACGGGGAGCCTGGTTGAGATGTGCTGTGATGTGTTTTCTCTGTCTCATATGGCTACGTCTACTTCCACGTACATTTTCAGATTGCTCTGGGCTATGTCTTACCCCCTACAAGGGTTGGGATTTCACAGGACAGTAGGCAAGGTCTGGTCCATGAGGAGCTGACATCACTGAGTTTTTCCCTCATACCAACTTGAAAGCAGAGATTTGCTTCCTTCTTTTCTTCATTCCCAGAGAGGCTACAGCATGCCTAGCTCAGAGTACACCCGCAATATATGAGGGCAGGCTGATAAATTTTGCTTCCACGTAAACAGAAAATAAACAGGAAAGATATTTTAATGAAGTTTAGAAAAAAATATATATACTGGGGAAGCTGGGATAGTTCAGTGGTTGAGCGATTGCCTGGCAATTGCGAGGTCCGGGGTTTGATTCCTGGCCTTGGCCCCGGCCCAAGCAGCTCCATAGGTGAACTGCGTGCAGCACAACTGGTAACCGCCAGGCTGGCTCAGAGGTCAAGGTTCTCCACTCCCATGTGGGAGGTCCCAGGTTCAGTTCCTGCCCTGAGTGGCCCCACATCTACCTACATGTCACAACTAATGATGTACAACTATGGAGACTGCTCTGGCCCTCCCCACTTCTCCCATGCTCTCTCTTTCTCTCTTTCTCATCATCTCTCAAACAATAGAATACATCATTTAAAAATATACTTACATCATTTCTTTTCAAAAATGCATAATTTTCTCTATAAAATCACCACACACTTCAATACACTTTCACCAATGCTGCACTAGTTTTTGAAATCCTTCCTTAAAAAAAAAAATCAGGGGAAAGCTGGGATGGCTCAGCACGTTAAGTGCTCGCTTTGAAGCCCCGGGGACTGAGGATTGAAGCCCCGGGGACCGAGGTTTGAATCCCGGCCCCGGCCCATGCGGACCCACATGCTGGATTGGGGTGTGCCCCCAGTTCAGTTCTTGCCGGGGCCTATGTGGGAGGCTCCCGGCCCAGTTCCTGCCCTGCACAGCCCTGTGCTCACCTGTGGAGTGAAACTATATGGAAAACTAATGTCAACAATGGAGACTGCTCTGGGCCCTCCCCCTTCTCTCTGTCTCTCTCTGTCTCTGTTTCTCTGTCAAAAAATCAATAAAATAATTCTTAAAAAAAAAAAAAATCAGTGTTTTGTTTTTGAAACCATTTCGTCACTGAAGACTTTACCTCTTCATCACAGATGAAGCCCTGACCCTTCCCGTGTTCTATTAGTGTTGAAAATGGGTGGAAATCTCTAAGATCCAGGTCTGGGCTATATGGTGGATGCGGCAGCCCTGGAAAGTCGAGGTGCTGAATTACATCTCTTCTTGCTGCACTTGTGTGAGGCCTGGCACTGTCATGTTGAAGAAGTGTTTCATTTTTTATTCCAGTCCTTTTGATTCTTCTTTTTAATGCAGTAAGAGTTTCAATATAACGTTCAGAGTTTATTGTTGTTCCTTTTTCAAGAAAGTCTGCAAGAACAAGATGTTCAGAATTCCAAAAATAGTCAACACAACCTTCCCACCCAAGGCCCGAGTTTTTGCAAGCTGTTTGAACCAAACATCTGAACTCTTCTTCATTGTGATGTGCACTGGGTGAAAAATGTAAGCATCTGTGTGTTCAAGGTCGAGAATGATGGAGGGGCGATAGCACGTGCCTACACAGAACCGGTTATATCCAGACATGTCTAATGTAAAAAATATATTACAGTGGAGGCAAAATTAATCAGGCCACCCTGGTACCTTTGTGAGAGAATGAATTAAAGTATGTCATCTCCCTTCAGCAATCAAAGCAGATATGAAAAAGCCTGAAAACCCCAACTCCAGTCCTAGCTCTGGCACATACTACTTAAGGGCAGTTGTGGGGGATAATAAATAATAATAACTAACATCCGATGTTTTAGTGTAGGGAGGCAGGGAAACAAAGCAAATCCGTGGCAGAGCTGGGGTATAATCTAGGCTTATCTGTTCTAAAAGCCCAGGCACTTACGAGTACGCTGTTCTTCAACAACCTCTTTGTATTTTAATAGAAATTCACCAGTGAACTGTGACAGCTCAACCAACAAGCAAGTGGACCTAAGGCCCTGGGGCCAGCTCCCCGCTCAGCGAGTCTGACACTGAGCAGCCTGCATAGCTTTCCTGTTGGCCCGCTCACCCTCCTCCCCCCCTCCCCTCTTCTGGGCAGAGGACTCAGACAAGCAACTACATTTGTAGAAGCAACTGCAGGGTCAACACAACAACAGCTGTGTACTGTGTCCCCAGTTCCCCAGGGCTCAACATTTCTAACATAGTTTGTCTGCAAGGATTTAAGGAAAAGCATTTATACTCTTCGGGCAAACAAAAGTTTTTTTTAATAACAGCAAGAAAGGAAATGATTTCTCAAGCAGTTCCTAATGAAATAGGTCTTGTCTCTCTCTCTCTATTTGGTAAAAAAGAGAAGTTTCTCTCCAGTCTAAATAAGCCGTGACAGTGTCCCACAAGCAACTGCAGCCTGTTGAATAAACAGAGACAATTTGAGTTAACGTTTCTTTGCTCTCTTGGCATGTAATTTTTTTTCTTATTTAACAAAAAATGAAAAGCAATTTTCATTTGATGACATAACTCTTGATTTTAGCAGCCCATGTTTTTTTTATTCTTAAATTGGTGGAAGCAAAGGACAGGACTCACCGGTAAGTTGATCTGAAACTGCAGAGCTCAAATTTTAATGGGAGTAAGTATTACGTGGGGTGTTTTGTAAAACGCAGATTGTGGTTCCATCGGTCCAGAGTACGGCCTGAGATCCAGCGGGGCTCACAAGCACACAGACAATACCGTTGCTTTGGACTCTCTCCTCTGTGCCACTGTCGCTGCAAAGCAGCCAGAGACCACACGTGCATGAATGGGCAGGCCGTGTGCCCGTTCAGTGTTAGCACTTATCAAACAAGGCAGTGGGCAGAATTTGGCCCTCAGGCTACAGCTCGCTGAAACCTGGTAAGATAAACGTTTCCTGGACAAATAATTGATAAGTAAACAATATATTGATAAGTAAACAAACAAACAAAACTTGGGTTAGAAAGCATATATAACATCTTTAAAGAATAATAACAACATATAAGCCTAAATAAATCTCTAGATGGCAGGATTATGTGTTTTACTTTTTGTGTGTATACTTCTTATATTTTTTTTATCCTGGGGGATGTGGGATACCAAAGGGTGTTTTAACTTAAAAAAAAAAAAAAGTATATATATATATATACACACACACACACACACACACACACACACACACACCCTACAGAGACACTGTCTTAATGTATAGGTAACAATGATACCTAAAATCTTCCCACCCCATGCCCCCAATCTGTGTTCTTTCATGAGTTTGAAGTGGTGTGACATAGAACAGGTTTTATGACCTGCGGAGAGTGGACCCCTAGCACTTCCCTCCGGACCAGTCTTGCAATAAAGTCCACAGGTACAGTATGGAGGGACCATTAGCTGTTCACAGAGACAATTTCAGCCCCTGGATGCCTGTTAAATCCACAATGGTTGTAACAGCTAGGACGTGCAAACTCCGAGGGCAGACGCTGCCTACTGGAAAAGTTGTTGAGTCCTGTTGGTTGTCTACCAAATCCTGCCAAGTGGGAATCATGGGACTTGGCTCTTTTCTATTCTTGACCTCAGGTGAGCTCACATTGACAGCAGTTCGAATTGAAATGATATGCCAGCTGAACAGAAACTCTAATTTAATCCACTTACTATTTAAGTTGGAAAAAGAGCCCATCCCAAAGAGAACAGATGAAATTTCACTCTGAGGGGTGAGGCTGAGAAGCAAAGCCAAGGTTTTTTAAGGTGATCCTCAGAAGAAACTCTACCACTAAATCTTACTGTCAAAGATATGGCCCCCACTCCCCACTGCAGCTCAACATATCTGAGAAACCAGAGGTCTGCACGATTCCTGTCTGGGGCTATAGTGTCCGTAGTCTATAGGAATGCAGCAAAGGACAGCGTGTGGCTGGCAGGCAGGAGGATAACTAATGCATAGCATGCAGTTGTTTCCAGCGAGTTAAGGGCAAGTTGTTCATTATGTGGGGAGTCAGAGTTCTGAGGTAGCAATGACAGGCCTAGCTTCTCACCACACATCATTATTCTCTTCTCCCAGTCCCAGCCTTCTCCCTAGGTGGTCTCTTGGGGACCTCTAATGAGCTCTCCAAGAGGCAAGATTCTCATTATCAACAGAGAATAGGACCCCAACTGACTTCTGTAAAACAGCCTACCTTTCCCTGCTGTGCCTCTTCACAGAGCACAGCTCTCCACAAAATATGCTGTGAGCTGAAAAAAGAACATTCTGAGGGAACAAAAGAGTGCTTGCCTGGTCCAGCTAAGCAATTTGTGTTGACAAAGAAATCAAGCTGGAAACAGTAAGAGGGGAAGAAAATGAATGAGGGTGAGATGGAAGGCCTGGTCTGTAATGTGATCTCCTGGGTACCTTCCATTTTTACCTGGATTGAGCCTCCGTGGAGTTGGTGGTAATCTAGTTAGACGTGAAATGTTGTAAAAAGTCTTGATATCCACTAGGGTTGGGGGATGTAGGTTACTGGTTATGGAAAATCACTGATCATTAGGAATCAGATGGTGTGCGTGTGTGTGTGAGTGCATGCGCTCGTGTATATGTGAATGCAAAGCTAGGCTTATCCAAAGCATCTTGGAAAATTGTGAGTATGGTTCCAACAAATGAGGCTGAAAATTTTGGGTAATGGAAATGCTAATTTGAAGTTGGCTCTGACTCCCTTAGCAAGAGGTGGGGTCAGTTGGTCAAAGGCTATAAGGATGAATAATGATGGAAATGCACCAGGGAAGACTCAATTGTCAAAGGCTAAAGAGTTTGACCCATTAACTGTCAATTATCAGTAACTGGCCAACATTAAGCCTCTCTATTTTCTTACTATCTAAACTGAAACTTTTTGTTTGAAACTTTGATTCAGGTTTTTATTTATTTAACATACAACAAATATTTACTGAGTTCCTTTCTTCCTTATTACTGAAACACTTACGTCAGCAAGTATCCTTATAAATATCCTCTGAGAGCTTATTAAAAATGCAGAAGCCCAGGCCCCATCCCAGCCCTCCTGCATCAGAACCTGCATGTTAATAAGACCCACAGGTAATTAGTCTACATATTAAAGTTTTAGAAGCACTGGATTATGTGATGAACATTTGTTGTATGACTAAGTAAAAAGGTGAATAAATACTCATGGCTCGTGAGAGCTTCCCAGTCAGGATAACCCAGTGGTGCTGTATTTACACGGGGAGAATTCTCTCAGTGCCATAAGTCATGTGAAGGGGTGTGGCACCAACGCCCATTGGGAACTTTGAAGCAAAGTACAGAACTCAGATGGGTGAACAGAAAAAAATTACAACTCTGTAAACTGAGGGAGGGTAGCTGCCCAAATTTCATTATGTAAATGGGCATTGAAAACCCCAGCTTGATTTGGATATAATTATCTGAGGAGCTATGTTGTTGTTCGGTGTGTAGCAGGCTATACATTAGGGTCTAGGTGCTAAATTTGTACAGTACTCCACCAAAAGAGCTGGGATTAAAGGTCAGGCCAGGGCCTGGGTTACCCTGAAAGTAGGTTAGATGACAAGGCTGACAGAGGGAACTATGTGGATTCTAAGGGCTCTATCAGACTCACCTGACAGGCCAGCAAGAACAATGCAAGATCCTGTCAGTGGTGGGGTGATCAAGAGGTTTTGTGCAGCTCTGAGCTTCCAGTAATATGCTGGTTGTCCTATCAGGATGGGCCCCAGGCTTGGAGGCACTTCACCTTCAGGTTAACAATCAATGGTGCAGGCTGAGTAGAGTTTGGGAAAAGGCTGGCCACAGCTCTGGCCCAAATGGATAAGCTTGGTGGAAAGAAATAAGCATAACGTTCTTGCACAGAAACCTACACAGAGCCCTTTGAGAACGAAACAGCTGGATGCTGTAGATTTGAAGAACAAAGAATTAGCAGGCATTACTACAGCAAAGCTGAAAACTGACCACAAGGAAGGATACATTGATTCTTCCAGCTTGTTCAGTGTTACTGCTCTGCCTACCATTACTTACCCTAGGGGCTCTCTCACAAATGAAATGCAAGAGTTATTCCCCAGGCTTCCTGATTTGCTTTGATTATATTTCTTTCCTGCTGAAATGTATTGATTAAGAGATGGTTTGTATAAGTACCTGTAAGCAAACTGAGGTGATGGAGTAGTGGGGCAAGAACAATTGGGTCAGAAATCTCCATCAATGATCAGATATAGATGCTTGCTGGTAAGACTAAACCAAGTTAATAAACATCTGCCTTTGTCAAAAAACCCAGCTCCTTGTTATCCTTCGATTCATCATTTCCCCACTATGGTCCTTGGATAACTGCTTTCATACTCTCAAATTACAGTGTGCACTGGGCTCCTCCTCTCCGGGCTCACATTTCCCTGGCCTCGATGATTGGCTAAGGGTTGGGCACGTGATCCATGCCCAAGCCAATCAGCATATCTCATTGTCCTCTCTGACTCTATAACCAAAGTTGTTCTACTAAGATTTAATTCTGAAACTTCTGTCAAACTGATAAGGGCATTTTCCTGATGAACTGGGAACAGGAAGCATGCAATCCTGGGAACCACTGTGAGAAGAGTGACTGCTGGGATGTAAGGCCATGATGAAGAGCAAAATTCAGAAATGAGTCTAAGACAAAGAGGCAGAGAAAGACAGGGAGAGACTGAAAGAGAGTGAGAGGGGGTCCTGCTTCTGAGCTCTTCTAGTTATTAGCAATGCCTGAAATGTGCCCTATCCTGACTATTTCAGTTATATGAGCCAATAAATTCCCTTTTACTTTTTGAAAGTGTTGGACGTCTATCTCCTGCAACGCGAGTTGAAGAGGAGGCTGAGGATACAGCACTCCTCCGGCGCTGCCCCACCAGAACAGGCATCTTCGGGGTGGGCATCCTCACGGAGGCAGGGCTGGAGCGGTCATCTGAAGACTTAGAAAACAGACTTAAATGAGTCAGCATGGTTGCCCTTCAAGTTTGGGGAAACTACATGAATAAAACCAGTGGTTTCTATTTATTTAATGTTTCCTTGGTCTCCACGTTGAACTAAAATAGCACCTTTAATCTTTCTGATCATGAAATAAGAAAAGCACTGTTGTCTTAGAAAACTCAGGTTCTGAATGGTTAAGCCCTTCAACTTAGGTCCCACAGCTGGTAGTAGATCTCTTTCACTTTTTCTCTGCATTTCTGTGTTTTGATTATTTTTCCACTGACTTTTAAAGCCAAAGTATCTGATTGATTTTTGAGTCATTTAATTGGAAAATCTTATCTGAAAACTTGCTACACATCAAGAGGTTACCCACTCAGGGTTATCAAAGCACTTTATGAAAAGTTGGGTCCTAGTGAAAACATGAAGAAGTGGGATGGGCTGTGAGTATTCTGGGATGGCTCAGGCTCCAGCAGTGGGAGAATTCTGGAAACCCTACTGTGGTCTGCATCTGTGCTTTGGAAAAAGATGAGTAGGGCCTTTTCCCCGTAACTACTTACGGTATTCATCAGGGATACATACAAAGCAGCCACTAGGACCTCTAGACAAGATGATACCATTTGATGAGGCACACAGAATTCTAAAACTCCCACACATTTAGTAATCCGATTTCCACATATAAAGTAAGGGTTTGGCTTGGAGGGACAAAGGATCATACGCACTGTAGCCATGCAGAATCCAAGCTTTCTCTGGCAGTTCTGGCATCTTTTTTTTTTTATTTTTATCAGTACCTATTTTCTTCTTAACATCTCCAAACCACAGTTTTTTCATCTCTACAATAGTGTTATAACCTCTTTCACGGTGGCTGCTGTGGTAGCCAAATAAATATGTGCAACGTGCCTTCCGTGCACAGCGCCTGTCACACAGTAGCCACTCCGCACAGTCTCCTGCTCTGTGGAAAGTAAAGAGATGAAAAATTTTCAGGTGAGAATTTTGGAAACTTTCTTGTGAACTTATTACTCCTGATAAATCTAGCACTATGTAAAACTGATCTGATTTAACTTTAAATGAGTAAGACTTTCTGATTCAAATATTTGTCAACTTCTTCTTTGTGTTTGTTTTCAATCCATATCGCTCAGTAGAGCTTTTTAGGATAAAAATGCTAAAGATAAGGTGAGAATTTTGTTCCAGGGTTAGCAATTCACCTCTATTGTTTCTGCGGGGGGGAAAATAAATGTAAAAATTGTACTCTAACTACTCCTGAGGCTGTGTTATAAAGTCTATAATATGAAAACAAATTGTACCTCCATGACATTCTGTATTTTTTTTAAAGATTTATTTTTATTGTTTTTGACAGAGAGAGAGAGATACAGAGACAGAGAGAAGGGGGAGGGCCCAGAACAGTCTCCATAGTTGCACATCATTGGTTTTTCCACATAGTTTCATTCCACAGGTGGGCGCGGGGCTGCACAGGGCAGGAACTGGGCCGGGGTCTCATCCCAGTGAGAACTGAACTGGGGGAACTCCCCAGCTCAGCATATGGTTCCGCACAGGCCAGGGCCGGGACTCAATCCTCAGTCCCCAGGGCTGCAAAGTGAGCGCTTAACCCACTGAGCCATCCTGGCTTCCCCTGTATTCTTTAAAGTATAGAATATACATTAAAATGTTAAGAATTTAGAAGAAAGTACAAGAGAAAGGACAAGCTTTAACACCAAGTAGTATAAACAGTGGGGACACTTCAAGTCATTGTGTTATGTAAACTGAGGTATGTTTCCTACTGGACAGAGTTAGTATTTGAATCAAGCCTCCAAATTCTAGAATAAGAAAGAATGAAAGAATCGAGTAGATACTTGGAAACGTAGCCTGGTGCTACCTCAATTGACCAATAAGAATGCTAACCAATAGGAAAAGGATGGGAAGATTCTGTTCAGCTTCCTGAAGGAGCGGTGGTGTGTGTTGGAGTGTGTGTGTGTGTGTGTGTGTGTGTGTGTGTGTGTGTGTGTGTGCGCGTGCGTGTGCGCGCACACGTGCTTTGCCTACACAGATGACCTCTGTTCTGACAGCCGCCAGTAACCCCGACCTGGGGTATGAAGACAGGCAGGGAGTGTGGTCCCCACTACCAGATTATAGTGCCTAGTTTCATCCCCACTTAATGGGGACTCAGTACCTGGACATATCACAGTGACACCAAAAAAGGAATCATTTCCTCAGGTGCATGTACCATTAAGAGATTGTTGATCCACACTCCTCATCACAAAAATTTTAAGCTGATATTAATTTGGCCATTTATTTTCTGCTGGTGATTTTTGTGGCCTTCCTCAAAAGCCTGTCCTGAGTTGTGGGCTGAATCCATCAGGAAATGTCCACAGGAAAGCTGGTAGGTGAGTGGGGAAGTAAGGCGGAGAAGGGAGGGAGGCTATGGAACCCTAGCAGGCCCAGTTCCGTGGAGGGTGACTGACTCAGTTGCAGGGGACTGGGAAGCAGTGCGGACACCCCTCAGGGCTGTCTCAGGCATGGGGGGGGGGGCTGGAAGCTTGCTGTCAGGGCCGAGGGGCTGCCTCGGGACACGGAGATTTCCAGGTGCTCCCACTACCAGCAGGCCAAACCCATTCCTGCAACCTGATGACAGTTCCCATCACAGAGCCACACAGGAGGGCTATTGCGAGAGCAAGAGCCCCGGGGGGGCCACAGGCACAGAAACATTCCCGGGGCCCGTGGGCCCCTGGGGGATACAGGCTAACATTATACTGAATGCCGTACCCCCATTGCAGTGCTGAATTCTTGCATCCAGCTTCAGCTCGATAACTTTAAAAGTGGACTCTCCTATTACGCTCACTACGCAGATGTAGAAGCTAAGCCTCAGAAAGGTTAAGTCCTTGGTCGGAGGTCCAAGTAGAAACATAGAAATCATGGAGCTGGCACTCCAACCCAAGTTCACGGGAGCTCTGGGCCCAAATCCTTATCATGTTTACTTCTTGTTTCACGTACAAATAAACTTGGAGAATTTTAAAGAGGTGAGAGAGAGAGAAAGAAAGAAGAGGGAAGGGCCCAGAGCAGTCTCCATAACTGTACATCATTAGCTGTGGCATGGTTTCAGTCCATGCAGGTAGATATGGGGCCGCACAGGCTGGGAACCAAACTGGGATTCTTCCACATGGGAGGCAAGAATCTTCACCACTGGGATCAAGGGTAACCAGTCGTGCTGCAGCTTAGCATATGGGGTTGCACGGGCCGGGGCCAGGAAACAAAGCCCAGACCTCAAGATTGCAAGGAATCACTCAACCGCAGAGCTATCCCGACATTCCCAAATGATTTGTTTCTTGATCCTTGAAAAATTCACTATATGTACCTATATACTCACTAGGAAAATGACAATCATTTTCCTAGGTTACATAAATAACATTTTTTGCACGTACCAAAAGTGGTTAAAATGTCTGTGCAACACTCCATGGCTCAAGAGAGAAAACCAGTGTGTGCACAAAATTAATTCATGCCATTTTAGTCTTTAAAGCATAATAGCAGATTAAATCTGCATTATAGCAGCAGCTTCAATAAATACAATATTATACTCTCAATTTTAAGGAGACAGACATTAAAGAATCTTTAAACTTGAGATATTTTATTCATTGCTTATGAGGTATTTTTAAAGATTGCAGTTTGTCGCTATATGAAGCTGTGCTCTACAGTTCACTTATTTAATTCCTGGGTTTTTTTGCCATATAAATATAATTATTAAGAACAATCAATTTGTTCCCATTTGACAAAGGACTAAATTAAGAATAACAGCTTCTTATTAGAATTCTGGCCTCTGGAAGAATAATTTCCAGTCCTGTTATTCATGCCAGTGACTGCAGTTTGTCTATTTGCTCAGAGAGATCTGACTTTCAAATAGCGTGCTGGAGACAGCTAACTGAATCCTGGGATGAGGACTGGGAATATCCTGGACTTCAGGTCCTGTTGCCTAAGGTCACTTTCATGAGACTACCTCCCAGAATTCTTTCTTTTCCAGGTATTTTGATATTCTGATATTTCATATTTCATGGCCCTAATTTTTCGGGTCTGCCTGTACATGTGCCTGTTGGTATTGCACACTGTGGCTGACACACCCTAAGGAGACCCTGAGCACCCATTCCTTTGTCTAACCCCCTCCCCGTGAGTGGGCTGCACCTGTGAATTGCTTATAACTAGAATATGGTGAAAGTGACAGCATGTCAGTCTCTTGATTTGGTTACGTTATCAAACTCTGTCTTAGTCAAAGAAAAAGAGATTGGTTCTCCTGCTGGCCTTTGAAGAAAGTTGCCGTGATGTGAACTATCTATGGACAGGACCACGTGGCAGGACCACGTGGACAGGCAACATGTAGTTGCTGAGGACCTCGGTACTACCAACAAGGATCTAAAGTCTGCCAACAATCACAGGAGCTTGGAAAGGGATCCCAAACTCCAGACTTTGATTCCAGCTCATGAAAGGACCCAATGAAGGCATGCGCAAACTTTGGACCTACAGAAATTGTGAGATTAAAACCATGTGCTTTGTTTCTAATTGTTAAGTTTACAGAAGTTTGTTACACAGCAATAGAATATACTTGCCCACATCCGCACTGGATTCGAACATGCAATCTGCTTTGGGGAAAATGTGACGCGTAAGCAGAGGCTTGACAAAGGAGTCTTGTGTTTCTACATTTTTCTGTAACTCTTGCTACTGCCACAAAAACACATCAGCTAGGTTGCTAAAGGGATGTGAGAGACACATGAGAAATAATAAATGCTTGTCATTTTATAAGTCACTAAGCTCTGCGTTGCTTCCTTGGGCACTTTTTTGTAGCAATAAGTAATTGTTAGAGGGACCCACCAATTAAAGCTGCAGGAACATTGGCCTATGTGAAACAATTTTCTTTTTTAATCAAAAGACTTAAAAGCGTAAAAGGAGAGATTCAGGAAGCTGGTGAAAGAAAAGAGATGAGAATTTGTTATGAACTCTTAATAAACAAAAGAAATTCTTTTCCAATAAGATTGAAAATACATCTGTAATCTTCTTTAGCATTTTATAGAGCATATTTAAGCAATAGCAAAAATAAAAGCTGCTTGTATTTTTAATATAAATCTTTTATAGAGACATTTTTTCTTTTTTTTCTCTCCTGAGGCCTTCAAGTTCATCAGCATGTTAGTCTCAGTGTGCCCATGTTTTGGAGGCTTTAGATGGAAGAGATCGTGTGCAGAACAGTCTATCGTCCTTCTGCCTTCCATATCACACATAGGTCACAGAACTACAAACATCTCTGCTAGTAACACAGGGATCTCTGCAGGACACTTGTTAACATTCTGTTTCTTGGGTAGGAATGTGTGTGAGGGGTGGGGGCGTCCACATGGGAAAGGGGCCTGGGGATGGGGCTGGAACAGTAAAAGACACTCTTAGATGATACAGGGAGAAAAGCAAATTGAAAGTACTTTTCCATTCTGTGGGCATAGACCTTTGTCTGGAACCTGGCCCTCCAGACAATGGAAGCGCTGGGCAGTGTGAGATTAAGGGCTGCATTTCTTTTCAGAGAACAGCTCTATTTTCTTTGATCCTTACAAACTCACCACTGGGAACAATAGAATACAGGAAGCATTATAATTCAGTTTTGATCCACTAAATGTCAGTAAACAAAATGCACTCAGAGGATTTTTCTTTTAAGTGGTTTTTGTTTCCCATTTTGGAAGAGCAAAATGATGAAATTTTTCCAAAGCCTATCAACTGGTTCACTTGAAAACAACTGAAATACTTTAAAATGTTTCTTTTCTAATCTAGCTAAGTATAGTGTGTTCAAGAAACTTTCACATATATTTCTTATAAAATTTACATTGTTAGACGAAATGGGTCTGAGGCCATGGATGAAAGACGGGGGAGAAATCATGGCCCCAAGACAGAACTATGTTCACTTAAAAGCAAACAAAACTGCTTTGAGGACTTTAATGTCATTGGAACGCTTCATAAAGACCCTGTCCTAAGGATTTGCCCAACAAGTTACTGGAGAGACTTAGAGAGCCATTCTGGGTGGTCACCGTACTAGTGACAGCACACGGATAACAGTACAATGATAACTGCACTCTGGGGAACAATGTGAAGCAGTCAAGTTTGGGGAGTACCTGGTGGCTTGCCAATTGCTCACCACTTTATGATGAGCTTGCTGGGCAATGTCAGACACCAGGGAACCATTGCCTGCTACTTGTCCTCCAACTTCCCAAGGCAGGTTTTATTTGGGGATCATTCCCTGTCCTTGAAAAATCCATCTTTCATCTTTAAGAAGCTGAGATTTCACTTCTGAGTACTTTTATTTATTCACCTCCCTCCATGTAATGTTGGGTTCGTACAAATACTTCAGATATTCCTTCTTGACATGAGGTATCCCCAAACGAGCTGCATGTCTTCCAAATTCACTGAAGTATGAGGTAAACATAGAGAACATGGAGGGCAAGGAAAGCTAGAATTTAATGGTCATTTATAAGCCTTTTATTTTTTTAGATTCCTGACTCAAATGGTGCTTGAAATGTAGAACTAAGTCTTGAGTTAAGAATATCATTTTATATGTGATCTTCATAGTCTGACTTAAAGGGCTAAGGCCTTAATGCATGGGTCCCTCAGTTGGTTTGTTATTTGTCGCCCAAATCTCTCTCTACTTGTTTTATGGGACCAGTATTTTTTCATTTCTGAGCTCACCAGATCAATTCCTAGCATCTATGTAGACTTGATTACATGTCAAAATGACAGTGATTTTCTATGAAGACAAAACCTCTATGTTTAGAGGAAACAAAGGTAAACTACTTCCAAATGACAGTATTTAAAAAGTCACATATTTGCTAAAACACACTTCTGCTGCAGTTGCTGGGTATAATGTAGAGCCTTATAGTATAATGTAGAAAAAGGGCAGCTTGTCATATTTAGAGGAATAATTTTTAGTTTTCATTTGAATAGAATATTTTTATATAATGAGTTATACTTAATTTTTTGTCTATTATTAATTAATTGCTGCATCTAAGTAGTAAAACTAATTTACATACCAAGCATATCTTATATACCAAGAATGCTACTATTTTAGGGTGTGTGATCTTCATTTTTAAAAATAGCTCTTTTCTGTGGACTCAGAGGGCATGTAAATTTGCAATATCCATCAGTCACCCCATCAAAATCATAAAAATCATTCCTGTCCCTCTTGCACATCTCAAAACCACATCACAGCAGGAATATAACAACAGTAACAGCCATATCTACAATATGCAATTTAACTGTAATGACACACATAAGAATTTCTTTATCACAAACTCGTTTCCCTGAGACATTTGAGTCTTTCTATCAATATGAAAAACAGCATTCAAGGCTAAGCATGCTGTTAGCAGCACACTTGTATTGAAAAAATAATCTCTCCAAAATAATGGCAATTTCCATCAATGGATACAATCCTAAAGATATCTTAAAGATATATAAAATACACTTATTATCATCTTCCGTTGTTGAATATGGAGAATTGCATGTTTGGATAGAATTTTGCCCAGAGTCAAGGTCAATATATGGAAGTAGTGAGCTCCCCTTACTCAGGAGCCCTGCCGGGCTGCGCCTTCAAAGTGCCGAGAAGCTGTTTCAGCCTTAATTCCTTGGCGTTGCCTCACCAGTTGATTTCTGTGCTCGTGAATGTACAACATTAAAAAAGTAAAAGGTAAACAATAAAAGTAACTTATAAAGAAACTTTTCCTGCCGTCAGAGAGAAGTTGAAGCTATTTCGAAAGGAATGAAGCATATTTACTACATATGGTTCTTCACCGTTCTAAAAAATAGTATTGCAATAAATATATTCTGCAATTCAGCGGGTCAAAAAGAAAGATGTGAATTCTATGCATATTAATACTGATAAATTTCACTGAAGAATATTAAAGCCTCCACACATCTTAAATATAAATTGTGATTAATTGATAATGATATTGCTGAAATTGCACATAATCAACCAGTCCTATATTTGTCTTTTAATATCCAAGGTCATAGTATTTATGAAGTCATAGATGGAACTTCTAGGAAGACCCTAACTCCTAATCAGGCCCATCATTTAGGTAAACTTTATGACAGTGTTTATTAATCAAGTCCTGCTTTAGAATGCCAAAACAGACAGCACACTGCCCAGTGCCACACAAATATCTATATTAAACTCAAGCAGCATTTCTCTAGGTTTCTGAAATTCATCCGTGAACACTGGGTCTAGTGTCCATGTTACTATTCCTGAAGATCTCTAATTAAAAAAATCACACATCTGGGTGAAAACAGAGTTAACAACCAGTAAGCACATAGGCCTGCTGCAGTCCCTTCCCTGAGAATGGAACATTTTGTTTTTATAAAGCAAACTAAGGTTTCAAATACACATACCGAAAGAGAGCTGATGAATCCTAACATAATTAACTTAAGTATTTGTGTAACAAAAGAGATCTGAAAGAAATAATTCATATTCTGCCCCATGCAAATATTCAGTGAATGAGAATTAGATGAATTTACAGGGATTTCATTGGATAACAAATAATTAAAAATTATACAATAGAAAAAAATTTAAATGCAGTCAGGAAGTGTTTATGCAGTCTATTAAATTCAAGTAACAACTTCTTAGTACTAGTAGACAGTTCAGATAGTTGTGAGAAAATGATCATTCTTGTTTTATTGTAAGGGGGTGGGGGGACTTGTTTGAAAAACTGTGAGGACTTCTGAAAAGTTGACTTTACTATTAGGATATGTTTCCATGCACAGAATGATTCTCTTACCAAGACCTAACTTTGTCTGAAAGGCTTAGTCTTGCACTGAGAGTATGTTGATGCAGCATTATAGCTTAAGGGGGTAATTCAAATTGCACACATTCATTATTTTGGCAAAAATGGATCTGTTAGCACAGAGCTGATAGGCCTAAAGCTGCCATTGAAAAGGATATGTATTTGCTTATTTTTGTTAATTCTGGCTCCTGGTGTAATAAATGTAATTTGTTAGATAGACATATTTTGCTCCAGCTCTCATCAATAAATTCAACTCTACGCATTTAAGAACACCTTCAAATAAATATTTTATCTTTTCCTAACCTCTGACTACTGTTCTATATTTTTTTCATTTGTAAAAGAACCACATGGTTTGGCTTATGTCTAAGTACTGGCTTCCGTCACAATTAAAACGTGTACCCCTTTAGGCCTGTGTCTCCTATGCAATGAGAAAATGTGCCCATTCCATACATTAAAAAATATAAAAAGCAATATAATGAAAGTTCAAATTAAGTTGAAATAGAAATAAAATTTTGCCTTGTTTAAATCAACAAAATCATAGATTTTGATTTCACATGTAAATTTTGCATATGGATGGAATTGGTTTGAAAGCTGAAACTAAAATGTTCATTATTGTATTTGCATCTTTTATTTTAAATTATAATATATTTGTTATTAATTTGAGTTAAAGGCAAAGGTTCATTAGCAATTTTCAAAGGTACTGGTAACAAGAATTTGGATATCATTTAAGTGTTATACATTCTAATTGTAAAAATAGTCTGGATTCACATTAAAAGATTTTTCTGCACTATACAAAAGGTTATTGTGTTTCAACCACTGTAAATATATTGAATTAAATTCTATTCAATCACACTAAAACTATGTCAATGTAAATGAAGATAATAGAATTCAGAGGAGTAAATAAGAAGCATAAATTCAGCTTTCAGCTTACTAATTATATAGCATTAAAATGTTTTTTAAGTAGTTAGAAGTGCAATATGATTTGGCACTAAGGCATTTCTTGACATTATGCTAATTATACAAAGCCAGTTGAAGGCTGTTAGTCCAATAAAAATCTAGAAAATTTTCATCATAAATTCTCCCGACATCTGATTTCTCATTTTTTAGGGATCCTCAATGAACAAAGAAAGAACTTATATTTTATTATATAACTTATTTCATTTCAAATCTCCAAAAAATAAAAACTTTTTTTTAAATGTAGGTAATTTTAGTAAGGTCAGTATTAGAACCAAGGATATTGAATCTCTTTCATAGGTTCAAAGTGCTCTAAATACACAATTAAGTTTGATCAGCAGCAAATCATTAGCCTAAGCAAAACTTCCTCTTCTCCCCATATATATGTACGCCTACATTCACTATACATTTATTTATTCTATTAACTTAAATATGACAATTTGATAGTTATTCCCAGAGACTGTGCAAGGTTACAAATACTGTCTACACTGTAGCAGGGTTCAAAATCACTAGCACCCAAGTAGTTAAAAGAGAACCAACCCTTTCACTGAAACAAAACATACAAACAAAAACATTTATTATATATTTTGAATATCTTTAAGTAGTCAAAAAATTGGGAGATAACAGTGAATCATCCAATATGTTATTATTCTAAGTCCTATAATTTTCCTTATATAAAGCTATTTTTTACACGGAAAGCTAGATGCCTTTGAACATAGCTTTAGCAAATCTACATGTAAAATATTCCCCTGAAAATTAAGACAAGGTTTTCTTTTTGTTTGTTTTTTAACTTGGAAGTTTTGTGAGAAGTGTATTTTCTTCCCACAGACGAATTTGGTGGTAGTTTGTGCCCCAGAAGCACATTGAGAGCCCTGTCATCCTGTATGTCATGTGTCTTAGGAATGGCTCCTCCAAGCACAGCAGATGTCACAGAGCTTAGCCCTGACCTCCAGAAAGAAGTCCTGCATGCACCAAGTATCTTGCTCTTTTCTCTTCCACATTCTTTTAACCA
>PVKE010011619.1:0-39897 GCA_004027555.1 Craseonycteris thonglongyai
GCTCCGTTCCTGTCCCCAAACTGCTCCTTCTCCCTCCCTCTCCCGCTCTCCCCTTTTTCCTCTAACCTTTGTGTGTTGTTCTGCATTGTGTGGTTCTCTCAGTTGAGGGTGCTTCTCAGGGTTTCCCCTGTGGGTTCCTTTTTGTTCATAAGTCCCTTCCCAGGTAGGTGTCTGGGTTCTCCTCTCATGCCGCCATCTTCTGCTAACATTTCTAAATCATTTCTTGATGCGTAGAAAGGTACCATCTTCCGTAGGCTCTGTAGGAGAGGCAGGGTAGAGTAGTGGTTAAAGGCTCTGGTCCTGGAATCAACCAGTTCGGGGTTAAAATACCAAATCTACCACTTACTAATCATGCAACTTTAGGAAAGACAATTAATTTCTCTGAGCCTCAGGTTTTTTTTAGCACTAATGATTTATTTATGACCCTCCCTCACTGAGTTGGTGACAAGAAAAACACAGACTCAAAATGAAAGGCTGGAAACAATACTCCAAGCAAGTGGCATCCAAAGAAAAGCAGGAATACACATATTTATATCTGACAAAACAGATTTCAGTATAATAAAAGGTAATAAGAGACAAAGACAGACATTTTACAATAATAAAAAGGATAATACAAGTAAACATGACACACATTAATATATATGCTGCCAATCAGGAAGCACCAAAATTTACAAAGCAGCTACATACAGATCTAAAAGGAGAAACTGACAAAAAACACAATTATGGTAGGGGACATAAACACCCCCTTGACAACCATGGAAAAATGATACAAACAGAAAATCAATAAAGAAATACCAGCTTTAAATGACACATTACAGCAGTTAAACATAACTGACATTAAAGAATATTCCATCCTGTTACACAAGACTATACACTTTCCAATGCACATGGTAGATTCTCAAGGATATACCATATACTGAGACACAAAACTGGCCTCAGCAAATGTAAGAAGATTAAAATCATACCAAATGTATTCTCAGAACACAAAGCTTTGAAATTGAAGATCAACTGCAAAAAGGAAGCAGAATAAACCACATATACATGGAGATAAAACAACATGTTATTAAAAAATGACTGGATCAAAGAATGAATAAAAAAAGAATTAAAAATATGTAGAAATTAATGACAATGAAAAATACAACATATCAAAATTCCTGGAACACAGTGAAAGCTGTATTAAGAGGGAAATTTATATCATTATAGGCCTATCTCAAGAAAAAATATATTCAAATAAACAAGCTAACATTCCATCTTAAAAAACTAGGAAAAGAAGAACAAAAAATTCCCCAACTCAGCAGGAGAAAGGAAATAATAAAAATTCAAGTAGAACTAAATGAAATAGAGAACAGTAAAGCAATAGAAAAAAAATAATGCAACAAAGAGCTAGTTCTTTGTAAAAATCAATAAAATTGATTCCCCTGGGTAGACTTACCAAGAAACAAAAAGAAAAACCCCAAATAACCAAAATTAGAAATGAAAGGGGAGAAATGGCAACTCGTACCACAGAAATACAAAGGATCATACAAAAAATACTATAAAGAGCTATGTGCCACCAAATTCAACAACATAGAAGAAATGAACAAAAGTCTAGAAACACAGTCTACCTAGACTGAACTGAGAAGAAATGGATAATCTAAACAGACCAATCAACAGTAAGAAAATTGAAACAATCATCCAAACTTCCCCAAAGACAAAATCCCAGGACCAGATGGTCTCACCAATGATTCTTATCAAGCATTCAAAGAAGTAATGTCTATTCTCCTCCAACTCCTTCTTAAAATTAAAGAAGAGACAATACTCCTCAACTGATTTGGCAAAGCCAACATTACCCTAATACTTAAGCCTGGTAAGGACATTACACACACACACACACACAAAATCTATAGACCAAAATCTCTGATAAACACATGTAAAATACTAAACAGAATACTAGCAAATAGAATACAACAATGCATTAAAAAGATTCACACCAAGATCACGAGGAATTCACCCAGGGGCACAAGGATGGTTCAATATATGCAAATTAATCAATGTGATTTACCAAATAAACAGTATAGAAGATAACCATATGATTATATTAGTTAATACAGAAAAAGCACTTGACAAGATACAATGTCCATTTATGATCAAAACACTTGATAAAATGGATATAGAATGAAAGCATCTCAACATAATAAATGCCATTTATGACAAACACTCAGGTAATATCACACTGAACAGGGGTAAACTGAAGCCTATTCTCCTAATATCAAAAACAAGAGAGGGGGAGATGTCATCAAGATGGCGGCATGAGAGGAACTCTTAAAACCTCTCCTGAAAAGAACAACAATTTAAACAACTAAAGTCCAACCAGAGAATCCCTAAGCAACACACAGCCTCAGCTGAGGGACCCACGCATCGCAGGAAAATACTTAAAGGCCAGAGAAAGGGGGGCAAATGAGAGAGAAAGAGAACAGTGTGGAGACAAAGATGAACATCTTACAATTATAAAGGGAACAATACAATAAGAAGATATTTCAGTTATTAATATATATGCCCCCAACCAAGAAGCACCAAAATTTACAAAGCAACTACTAACAGTTCTAAAAGAAGATACTGACAAAAACACAATTATAGTAGGGAACTTAAACATCCCCTTGACAGCCATGGACCAATCATCCAAACTGAAAATAAATAAGGAAATATCAGCTTTAAATGATACATTACAGCAACTGGACATAGTTGGCATTTACAGGATACTTCATTCTACAACACCTTACAGACTATACATTCTTTTATGGTACATAAAACATTCTCAAGGGTACATGGAACATTCTCAAGGATAGACCACATTCTGAGACAGAATGCTAGCCTTAGCAAATTTAAGAAGATTGAAATAATTCCAAGTGTATTCTCCAACCATAAAGCTTTAAATTGGAGATTTAAAAAAGAATCTATAAGAAGAATGCAGGAAAAACCACATATACATGGAGATTAAACAACATGTTATTTAAAAATGACTGGAACAAAGAAGAAATAAAAGGAGAAATTAAAAATACATAGAAATGAATGGTAACAAAAACACAATATACCAAAATTACTGGGATGCAGCAAAAGCAGTAATTAGAGAGAAATATATATCACTATAGGCCTTTCTCAAGAAACAAGAATAATCACAAGTAAAAAACTTAATATCACATCTTCAAGAGCTAGAAAAAGAAGAACAAAAAACACCCAAAGCCAGCAGAAAGAAGAAAATAATAAAAGTTAAAGCAGAACTAAATGAAATAGAGAATATAAAAATAATAGAAAATTTTAACGCAACAACGAGCTGGTTCTCTGAAAAAAAAATTAAGATTTACAAACCCCTGGCTAGGCTCACCAAGGAAAAAAGAGAAAAGACATAAATAATCCAAATTAGAAATGAAAGGGGAGAAATTACAACTGATACCAGAGAAACACGAAGGATCATACAAGGATACTATGAAGGACTGTATGTCACCAAATTTTGGAACCTAGTAGAAATGGACAAATTTTTAGAAATGTATAGTCTACCTAGACTGAATCAAGAAGAACTGGATAATGTAAACAGACTAATCAACCATAAGGAAATTAAAACAGTCATCCAAAACCTGCCCAAAAGCAAGAGTCCAGGACCAGATGGCCTCACTAACAAGTTCTACCAAGCAGTCAAAGAGGAACTAACACCTACTCTCCTCAAACCTTTCCAAAAAACTGAAGAAGAGGCAATATCTCCCAACTCAATCTAAGAGGCCAATATTATCCTTATACCAAAGCCTGATAAGAATATCAGGGGGAAAAAAACAACCAGAAACAAACAAAACAAAACAAAAAACTATAGACCAATATCTCTGATGAATACCAATGCAAAAATCCTAAACAAAATACTAGCAAATAGAATACAATAATGCATTAAAATGAGTATACATTACAATCAAGTGGGATTCATCCCACGAGCACAAGGTTGGTTCATCATACCAAACTGATTGATGTGATACACCACATAAACAAAATAAAAGATAAAAACCATGTGTTTATATCAATTGATGCAGAAAAAGCCTTCAACAAAATACAACATCCATATATGAGCAAAACACTTAATAAAATGGGTATAGAAGGAAAGTACATTCACATAACAAGGGCCATTTGTGACAAACCCTCAGCAAATGTCATACTGAATGCAGAAACACTGAAACCCGTTCTTCTAAATTCAAGAACAAGACAGGCATATCCCCTGTCACCACCGCTATTCAACATAGTGCTGGAAGTTCTAGGCAGAGACATTAGGCAGGAAAAAGAAATAAAAGGCATCCAAACTGAAAGTGAAGAAGATAAACTGTCACTTTTTGCAGATGACATGATACTTTATAGAGAAAACCCTAAATACTCCATCAGAAAACTGTTAGAAATAATAAATGAATACAGTAAAGTTGCAGGATACAATATCAATGTACAAAAATCCACAACATTTTTATATACAAACAATGAAACTTCAGAAAAAGAAATGAGAAAAATGATAACATTTGTGATCAAAACAAAAAGAATAAAATACTTAGGAATAAACTTAACAAAGAACATGAAAGACTTATACACAGAAAACTATCAAACACTATTAAAAGAAATTGAAGAAGATACTAAGAAATGGAAAGATATTCCATGTTCATGGATTGAAAGAATCAACATAGTTAAAATGGCCATATTACCCAAAGCAATCAATATACAGATTTAATGCAATTCCCGTCAAAATCCCACAGACAATTTTTTTGAGAAATTGATTTTAAAAAATCATCAGATTCATATGGAACCACAAAAGACTCTAAATCACCAAAGCCACCTCTGAAAAAAGAATAAGGCTGGAGGCATCACATTTCCTGACTTCACTTCACACTACAAAGCATCAATAATCAAAACAGCTTGGTATTGGCAGAAAAATAGACATACAGACCAATGGAACAGAATGAAAACCCCAAAAATAAAACCACAAATAAAATGTGGACAGATAATTTTCAACAAAGGTGTAAAAAATATACAGTGGAGAAAAGAAAGCCTCTTCAGTAAATGGTGCTGGGAAATTTAGAAAACCACATGCAAAAGAATGAATCTGGACTGAACTGTCACCATATACCAAAATTAACTTAAAGTGGATTAAAGACCTCCACACAAGACCTAAAATAATAAACTGTGTAGAATAAAACATCAGTACTAAACTTACAGACCTTGAGTTCAGGGAGGACCTTATAAACCTGACATTAAAGGCAAGGGAAGTAAAAGCACAAATAAATTAATGAGACTATGTCACACTTAAAAGCTTCTACACAGTGAAAGAAACCATCAGCAAAGCAAAGACAGTCAACTGAATGGGAAAAAATACTTCCAAGCAAAGCCTCTGATAACGTGTTAATATCTAAAGTATTTAAAGAACTCATACAACTCAACAACAACAAAATAATCCCCTTTAAAAATGAGCAGAGCACAAGGCCCAGGGGTCAATTCCCTGCCCTGGCCTCTGCAAACCCATATGCTGAACTGCAATGGATCTGGTAACTGTCAGATGGCTTAGTAGAAGATTCTCCCCTCCCACGCCAGAGGCCCCCAGTTCAGTTCCCACCCCAGGCAGGCCCACATCCACCTGTGTGGAATGAAACTATGTCACAACTAATGATGTACAACTATGAAAACTGCTCTGGCTCACTCTCTCTCTCTCTCTCTCTCTCTCTCTCTCTCTCTCTCTCTCTCTCTCTCGCTCTCGCTCTCGCTCTCGCTCTCTCTCCCTCTCTCCCCCTTCCTCTCAAAAAATGAATGAATCATTGTTTTTTTTTAATGTGGGCAGAAGACCTGAACAGGCACTTATCCCATAAAACATATAAATGGCCAACAATATATGAAAAATGCTGAACTTCACTAGCTATTAGGAAAATGCAAATAAAAACCACAATGAGATACCACCTCACACCTGTTAGAATGACTTTTACCAACAAGACAAGGAATAACAAGTGCTGGAAAGGCTGTGGAAAAAAAGGAACCTTCACACACTGTTGGTGGGAAAGCACAATGGAGGACAGTATGGAGATTCCTCAAAAAAATTAAAAATACAGTTACATTGAACCACGCAATCCCCCTTCTGGGCATCTACCCCCCCAAATGTGAAAATCTTTGTCCCCAAAGATATACAGTGGTCCCTCGTTTTTCGTGCTTAATGGGGACCAGAGCCTTCCGCGAAAGATGAAAAACCGCGAAGTAGGATTTGCCCCTAGGAATTTTCGTGTATGCGGGTACAAGAATGTTTTAAATATGTAAACAGTATTCATACTTTACTCATTTAAGACAAAAATTACAACCGTATATGTATTTACTTAAACGTGTCAGTGCTAATGAATAAGGTTAATGACAAAACCTTATACAGTGATAAACATGAATCAACATTGCTTTCTGAGAGAGGCGAAGAGTCTTGTGTTGGTGGCGGAGGACAGGCTCTCACGTGACTCGTAGAAGCTTTAGGCTCACTCGGAGACTCTTCTGCTGGAGGCGCTGACGGTAGAGCCGGGGGCTTTACCTTGGAGAGAAACATGGTGATGGGTAGTTGTTGTCTTTGTTTTTTTCTTTTCCTTCAAAATTCCCCTGTACAAGGACATAACCCCATCAACGCAATTGCTGAACTCCACAGCTCGAACCATATTGTCATCAATGTCTTGTGCAAATTGTTGCATCGCTCTTGCCATGGTGCACAATTGTTGCAGATTCTCCAGGGTAAGGCCACGCTTTTCAGTTTCTTCTTCGTCTTCCTCTTCGTTTTCAGTGAGGGAGGGGTAGCCTCCCTCACTGATGAGGTTAGGAAACTTTTCCTCCGCGTAACGACAAGCAGCATCGTTGTCAGCAGAGGAAGCCTCACCATACAGAAGCACGTTTCTGAGGCAGTATCTTTTTTGACATTTTTCGAACCAGCCTTTGCTGGCTGAAAAGCCTCATCCTCGAGGAGGCGAATCACTCCTGGCAGCGCTAGTACTGGCTTGAGGTTCATCAGCACCTTCTTCAGCCTCTTCATTGTCGTCATCGGGCAAGATTTGGTCGTAGAGAGCTTTGGCCTTTGTCCTGATCATATTAGTGGCCAAACTCACTGTCTTTTTCCTGCCATCAGCAATCCACAATGCCAGTGCAGCTTCCATTTTCACAATTCTGTTATTACGCGGAGTTACCACACGTTTCGCTTCTTTATTGAAGGTGATTGAAGCAGTTTTGTGGATGTTTGCTTCCTCTTTCTTGATGTACCGCACTGTAGATTCATTCACCCCGTCATGGCATGCCACAGATGCATAACTTCTGCCCTCTTTGATCATATCTAAAAGTTTCACTTTTTCACTGATGGTCATCATCTTCTTCCTCTTGGGCGCCCTGGAGGAAGCTTTCGCAGGGGCACAGCGCTTAGGCAGCATTATAAGGGCTTAATTAATAAAAAAAAGTTAGCGCTTAAACAAAACAAGTTATCGCCAACACAACACTAAAATACAGTATGGGAGACAGTCAACATCATGGACAAGAGTGGCGAGAGACAACAAGAGAAGATGCTAGGTGAGGCTGCGATGATGCGCAGACAATCAACTCACAGGGATAAATCCACTCGTCCTCTCATGGGTCGATGTCGCACCGGAAACCCATCACGCGCCTTTATGAGAGCCCGTGGGATGGACTCTGAGTCACCTCATCTCTTTGTTTGACATGCAGGGATCCTTCTCTCTCGCGCATCCACATGAAACAACGCTCCTTTCCGCAATGTGGCTGCCGACATGGTTGTATTTTTTCATTTTTATTTTTTGATGAATATTTTGGGAAATCCCGCAAAGCACTGAAGCCGCAAACCATGAAGCGCGAAGTGGCAAGGGAACACTGTATGTACCCCCAATGTCCATTACAGCACTATTCATGGTGACCAAGTCATGGAAACAGCTAAAAAATGTTCTTTGATAGATGATGGGATAAAGAAGCTGTGGTACATTTACACAATGGAATACTACTCAGCAGTAAGAAAAGATGAAATATGGCCATTTACAACAACATGGATGAATCTTGAGATCATCATGCAAAGCTAGACAGAAAGAATCAAAAACCATATGACTTCACTTATATTTGGAACATAAAACTGAAGGCAACAAAGAAACAAAAACTCACAGACAGTCAAAGTGTAGGGGTTACCTGATAATAAGGGGTTAGGGGATAGGGGAGAAGGGGAAAGGGACTCAAATATACAGTGATAT
Organism: Craseonycteris thonglongyai; assembly: GCA_004027555.1. Classification (NCBI taxonomy): domain Eukaryota; kingdom Metazoa; phylum Chordata; class Mammalia; order Chiroptera; family Craseonycteridae; genus Craseonycteris; species Craseonycteris thonglongyai. The sequence continues at coordinate 8,250 of PVKE010011619.1, forward strand.
AAAGAGAATTGACTCTGGATGGTCATAATGCAACACAGAGATGATGTATTATAGGATGGTACATCTGGAGCCTATGTAATGTTTACCAACCAATGTCACCCCAACATATTAACAATTTTTAAAAATTATGACATCCTGATTCCACCGTCAAAGACTCTGATTCAGTTGGTCTGGGGTGGAGGTTAGGCAGTGGGATGTTCTAAATGACTCTAAAGAATTTAGTGTGTAGTAGTGAAGATTGAGAACCACTGTCGTAACTTATCATTTGTGGGACTAACCAGCATGCCTTCATTTCTACTTTGTAATTCTCTGGTCTGAACTAAATTACCTATGAGAAAAGATAGTAGGAAAAGAAAAAGAAAAGTTAAATGAAACCTAAAAAGACTTCCTGGGCAACCCTTCCTCTGTTTCTCCCCTCAGCTTCAAATTATGTCTCTATGTCGCTCAATACCAACCTCAAAAAAGAGAGAGAGAGAGAGAGAGAGAGAGAGAGAGAGAGAGAGAGAGAGATAAAAGAATTTGGGACAGAATTACTATTAGAAGGAGGGGTGGGAAACTCAAGTGACCCAGGGGCTAGGCAAGCAACGAAGATGAGGGTGGCAGCCATGTAGGATTGTGGCAGCCCACAAGCCACAAATTTGTTCTAACCAAACACAGACATGTAATCATTCAACTCCAATGGCCTCAGACAAATTAATCTTCTAAAAGGGACAAAAATGCAATTTTACCTGAAATGTCACAATTTATAAAAATTAGAAACTGGTTTCTTTTCTTCTTCTTCTTCTTCTTTTTTTAACTGAATGAGCTAAATAAAACACATCTGTGGATCAAATGAGACCCAAAACCTACCAGGTAATGACCCATGATGTCAAGGAATCCACCATTTTTCATGGTTCAAATCTGGAAACATTGACACAGAAGTGATAACAGCAAAATACAGCTGAAACTCAAACAGTGACAGATTTGGTTAACTTATTAAAGGGCAGGCCTGTGCCTCCTAACCAGATGACGTTCGCAGAGCTGAGAGGAGACAGTACAGGCCTCCCATTGAAAGTTACCCCAGATGGCCTGGGTGGAGCTGGTTAAAGATGCATTCTTCCTGGAAATCATTTCCCTTTCATTCCACTTCCCCCCTGAAAGTCCAGGTGCACTTTCCACTTGCTACATGTCAAAAAAGAGACTTTTCCCAAATTATCTTCATTTCTTTGGTCACCATCTGTGCCCCAAACTTTACTTCCAACAGGTATGCAGTTGTCAGCACCATCACAGCAGAAGCATTTTTTCATAATACATACAGAATATTCTGCGGACTCCCCTTCCATGAGATAGGGGATTTTTAATGGATATGTGAATAGGATTTTGCCCTCAGTGCTGACAAATCTAAAGGGTGTAAGACAAATACACCATCATATCAATTAAACTATTAAAGAAAAGTATGCCCTAGAGAAAACCAGTGAGCTAACAATACAAGGTCCGACAATTAAGTTTGTGAACTGGCCATTAAGCACTTACGTTGGCAGCACTGTACAAACAACTCAGTAATATTTCATAACTTTGGTAGATCAGTGTCTCATCACTGTGTTCATACTGATGAGTGGCAGCGGTGTCTTCCTGGTTGGAGTTCATTATTGTTATTGTGTGTTTTTGTGTGCCATCGCGAGAATGTCAGAGCTTGAATTGGAGCCAGAAAGAAACTTTAAATATCCTGTTCAGCTTGGCAAGAGTGGAAGTGAAATCAGGGACATGTTAGTCCACATTGATGGGGATAATGTCACAAAGAAAACAGTAGAATACAAAATAGATTAAATATTTTTCTAAGGGGAGAGAAATCATCCCTGATGAAGAAAGATCAAGGCAGCCAGTAGCAAGTAGAACTAATAAAAGCATTGCAAAAAAATATTGAATTGTGCTTCAAAATCATGGCTGACTATGTATGAGAAGCATAGCAGACCAAGTAAATCAAGAGAGAAACAGTTAGGAAAATCTTAACTGAAAATCTTGGCATGAGAAATGGTGTGCAAAAAAATGGTTCTGAAGGAGCTCACTGATGAACAAAAGCAAAGCAGAGTCAAAGTTTGCCAAAACCTTTTGGAGAGGTGAGATGATATTTGGGGTGGTGTTATCACTGGTGATGAAACATGAGTGTACCAATATAACCCTGAAACAAAATGTCAAAGTGCCCAATGGAAGTCAGCCAATTCTCCACAACCAAAAAAGTTCCATCAGTCTAAATCTAAGAGTTAAAATGATGTTACTAAATTTTTTGATATCAGAGGGATTGTTCATGAAGACTTTGTACCAGCTAAACAAACAGTCAACTATTTGGAAGCGCTGAAAAGGCTGCATGAAAAAAGTTAAACAAAACCAACCTGAACTTTTCACTAACAACTTATGGCTCCTGGATCATGACAATACACCAGCTCACAATGCACTCTGTGAGGGAGTTTTTAGCCAGTAGACAAATAACTGTGTTAGAACACCCTCCCTACTCCCCTAATCTGACCCCAAGTGACTTCTTTAGCTGAAGAGAACAGAAATATTGAAAGGAAGACGTTTTTATGACATTCAGGACATCAAGGGTAATACAATGACAGCTCTGATGGCCGTTCCAGAAAGTTCCAAAATTGCTTTGAAGTGTGAACTGGGTGCTGGTGTTGGTGCGTAGCTTCCCAAGGGGTGTACTTCAAAGGTGATCGTAGTGATGGTTAGCAATGAGGTATGCAGCACTTTTTCTAGGATGAGTTCACAAACTTAATTGCCAGACTTCGTAGACTGGAGAGGGTCTCAGATGGACATTCTATGGCCAGTGAGGGACAGAGGAAACCTTGCACTTCATCTACTTTCCTTCTCTAATCTATAAAAGGGGTAGTTCAGAGCCCTGTACTGTTTTCCATGGTTGCTTTAAGTATCAAATCATAACAAAATATATGAAATTGGCTTAAATACTGGTAATTCTAAACACATGTAAGGGATTATAAGGATCTGGCTGGGTAGTGAAACAAGACTCTGAGAGATGTGCTAGCAAGGTTCCTCTCCTCAGAAAAAGCAACTGTGTGAACCCTGGTCTCTCAGCTGACTAAGGGAGCCTGTGTGGGGACCAGCAGAGGAGCAGAGGGCTGCACAAGCCTGCTCGGTCCCATCCTACAGCTCCACCTGCCACTTGTCCACAGGGGCAGCAGACCTGGAACAGCTGCTGGGGTGGAAACATGGAGATGATCATGCAATGAAAGCTTTTGTTTCTCACATTTCTCCAGCTCTAAGAACACAGCCATTCCCAGCCCTACTCCAGCCTCAGGACCTGAGAGCTGTGGCAATCAAAATTTCTTTCATTCTTTTTTTTTTTTTTTCTTTGCTCAGATTTATCTTATTATTTTGAGAGGAGAGAAAGAGGAAGAGAAAAGAAGAGAGAAAGAGAAGGGGGAGGATCCAGAACAGTCTCCATAGTTGTATGTCATCAGCTTTTGGCATGGTTTCACTCCACACAGGTGGATGTGGGGCCATGCTGGGCAGGAACCAAACTGGGGGCCTCCACATGGAAGAGAACAACTTTTGCCACCATCCTGGTCACTATTAGTTGCACTGTAGTTCAGCATATGGGTTTGCACAGTCCACGACCAGGGGTCGAACCCCAGACCTCACAATTGCAAGGTGAGCATTCACTTACTGAAGTATCCTAGCATTTCTGGATTTTCTTATCACAACAGCCACCAGGTTATTATGGGATGGATATAATCCAACAATTATTGAGGGCACACCTAGCTCCACCTAGTACAGTTTAGTACTAAATACTATGAAGTATTCAAAATTATTACCTTCTCCCCAGAAAGTCTAACTTGATCTACATTAGAAACATCAGGGAACTATTCACTGAGGAGAAAAATATAGATCTGGGAGGACGAAAGAAAATTTTGGAGAACCAAGAGCAGCAGCTTGTGACACACACAGAGTTTCCAAAATGTAACAGAGTTGCTATGGTGCTGTGATGAGGAGGACACATTTTCAGTTTGTCGTGCAATGTCAGGTGCTGTGATGAGGGGGACACATTCTTAGTTTGTCGTGCAATGTCATGCCTTTGATGTTTGTAGAAAAGTTACAGTAACGATCTAATGGATGTTCAATTTATTTTAGATATTGAAGTACATGCTTTCTGACTATGATGCTACTGAGACTGGTCAGAATTAGGATCAGTTTGTTGCAAATTACAAGCTGAAAAATTAAGTTAAACACAGAGCCAGACTTATTTATTTAAATTGACAACATATAGTCTTCTATTGGTAAAGATTATAGGCGATTTGAACAGTGAGAGACCAACATGTTCAGAGAAGCAGAATGAAGTGTTGTAAAGTAGATCAAGCCCAGAAGGGCCCTGGTGGTGGAAATGGTTTTACTAGGTGAGAGGAAGAGGGAGGATTCTCCAGATATGGAAAAAGAACATAAGCAGGGACATCCCACCTTTGAAGCCATATGGTTATAAAACACTTCCTTAAGGGCAAAATGCTTGCATCACCAATTTTTTTTTTATCCTCACACAACCATACATCTATATACAGCTATCCCATTTTATACATCAGAAAACTGAGTTTTAGTTTCCAACCTTGCTCAGTGGTCAGAGTCAGCGAGTAGAAGACTCAGGTCTCTGACTCATTACTCAGGGGTCTTTCCACCATACTTGTCCCTAAAGAGGAGCTAAGATCTGCTCAGACCCAAATATGTTCCAGCACTGAGTTCTGTGACCTCCAACACTTATCATGATGAAGGTGGTTCAGCAAGCAGTGCTGGAGAAAAGGAAGATCTCGGGCAGGGACAGAAGGGGTGGGAATAAGGGAAAGGGGGCCTTGAGAATAAAAAGAGGCAAATTTGGACTTTACCCTGAGAGTAATTAGCCAGCGGAGCATCAGGGGAGACACCCCCAAACATACTAAACATATGTGATGTCTGGTTCATTGGGTCTTAAAGAATAGACATCTTGTGGGCAAGGGCTCAACCTTTGCTTTCCTGTGAAAAATAATAAAAACATTGACTCCAAATATTCACCTGCAGCAATGACAGCCTTTTGGAAGAAAGCAATCCATTCGTGCAGAGGGGGAAAGCAAGTACAGACATAGTTTTGCTGTTGCTGCTGAGAGAGACGTCAACAGACCATCAGCCAAAACCCAGGCTGAGAAGTGTACGGACATTTGAGAAGCCCATTGCATCCATTTCAGAATGCAAGGCTACAGAAGCAACAAAGGCATTTGCATTCAACACCTAAAATTAACTCTTTCCATTTCCATTTGCAGGTCTTATCAGGTTGAGAAATCAGACATTCTGTGTCTGGCTTATTCTGAAAGGTATTTTCTTTTGGTATGTTGTCACACACATAAATACAAGTTGTACACTTATTCTACCAGGTGACCAGGAAAAAAACAATACTGCTGTCATGGAAGGTTTACTGGGTGTTCTTTTGACCACTCTTGTTTTCTTTGAGAATGTTAGGCTCATTGAAGGAAACAAAGCAAGCTAACCTTCAATCCTTGAAAATGCAACCATGGCAGAGAGCAGAGGTGAGTGAGAAAGAAAATGTGACAGAACGAAAATGTTAGATTCAGTATCTGCATAGATTCTTTTGGTATTTAAAGATTTTTTTTTAATTGTTTTGAATAGAGACACAGAGAGAGAGAGAGAGAGAGAGGAGAGGGAGGGCCCAGAGCAGTCTCCATAGTTGTACATCATCAGTTTTTTACATGGTTTTGTTCCATACAAGTGGGCAGGGGCTGCACAGGATAGAAACTGGGCTGGGGGTCTCCTGCATGGATGGCATGCCACCTCAAGCCAGGGACCGGCCCAGGGGGCAAGATCCAAACTGGAGGCCTCCACATGGGAAGCACACCCCAGTTCAGCATATGGGTTCACACAGGCCAGGGCTAGGATTTGATCCTCAGAGCTGTAAAGCACGTGCTTAACCTGCGGAGCCATCCCAGCTTTCCCTCTGTTGGTATTTGGAAATAAGTTGTGATAATTATGAACTAGCCATCAACTTTGCCCTCCCCACTATTATCTCCTGCCTGTCAATTCCTAAGGGGTTTCTTTGGTGCCCGCATAATGAAGAGCCCATTATTTTTTCAATGTTAATTTTCCTAACCAAGCAGCACACAATGCTTCCCTGCTAATTATCAACTAAATGATGGTTATAAAAACAGTCTCTTGGGGATGCCTCGATGGTTCAGCAGGTTGAGCGCTCACTTTGCAGCCCTGAGTTTGGAGGATCTAGGTCCAGTCCCAGTCCGGATTCCTGTCAGGGCAAGTTTCCAAGTCGGAGGCCCCCAGCTCACCCCCAGCTCGCCCCTGGCTCTTGGAGCATGCCTCCCATGTGAGAGGCTCCCATCCCAGTTTCCACTGTGCTTGGCTCCTCACCCACCTGTGTGGAATGAAACTGTGTCAAGAAACTAATTACATACAGCTGTGGAGGCTGCTCTAGGCCCTCCCCCTTCTCTCTCTGTCTGTCTCTTTCTCTGTCAAAAACAGTAAAATAAGTTTTTTTTTTAATCTCTTTATTTATATCGAGGAGAAATTCATAAATTATGGGACCTCCATCAATATTCAGCATATGAGTCTAGACATCTTGAGCAAAAATAAGTATAGCACAATGAATTTTATGACTACTTATTTGAAGAAAAAATTCTTAAAATATTCAAAAGATTATTGAAAAATAAGAATATGTTAATTTATAGACACATTTTCACCTCGTAATTAATGTCCCTAAGGAACAGGGATTTCTAAAATAAGATGCCATCATCAAGCATAAACAATCTTCTCCTGGAAGTGGAAAGCAAGTTAACTGAAATGTATTGAATGTTGCTCTTTTCTAGACACTGTCATAGAGACTTCAGCATCAGTCTTATTTTCACAACATCCTACAATAGAGGGTTCATCTCAATTTCACCCAAGAGGATCAGAGAGATCAAGGGTGCTGTTCAAGTTCACCAATGCTTCCATACCTCAGATTGTGTACTTCTGTTCATTAATTCATTCTCTTGCTCATTGATGTATTGAGCACCAACTCTGTGACAGGCTCTGTGTTAGTCACTGTAGATATAAAGCTAAATGAAACACGTTCTCTCACTCACAAAAGTTTATGTCATTTGTGTCTTTGTTTACTGTAATTTCAAAGAACAGAAAAAATCTCCTTGAATGACTGAATAAACCTAGTGCCTACTTTTCTCAAGAAAAGGACACTACCTATAGTTAGGCTCCCTCTTCCCTTTTCTTCTACTTTCCTGCATTCCTACATTTCCTCCTTTCTTTCTTCCATTTCCTGTTTTCATAAGGGGAAATAAGTTATAAGAGTCAGTACATTTGATCCTATAGTTTAATGTGTGATGGTCACTGGAACATAAGTCCCAATCAGTGTTTCTCATGAAACTATTTCAAGTGAGTCAGTTTCAGGTATATCAGAAAGAAAAGGGGCTCCATGGCCCAAAAAACTTTGTAAAACTGAGTGTACAGCACTTCCTTCTGATGATTCGCAACACACACCACCACGTTAAAGGTCCCAAAAGTATTTGTTTAACATTACTCAATATAGCAACCCCAAAACTTTCCCTAGAATTAGAATACGTAATTAATTTGCAAGACACTTTTTCAAATATTATTCTTCAGAGAAAGAATTGCACTGGGGCACTGTTTAATACTTTGAAGGAAAATAGGTGGGCCTTTACTTCAAGGCCGCATCTTACAGAAGGGTACAGAAATTGATAGCAGAAGTCCTTGGTCCAAGTCTATAATCTGCCATAAACTAAGTTAATTGGGCAAGATACTGAACATCTTTGAGCCTTTGCTATTTTATGTAGTAAATGAGCTGGGTACTATATACCTTTCACTTATTACTGGAAAGATTTACAAAGATGCATATATATATTTTAAATGACTAACAGTGCCTGGCAAACAAGTACACAATAAATGGTGCCCACTTTTGAGTACAGAACATATAATATGTTACATATTATATTAAAATATAATACAGTTGACCGAAACAAAAAAGATTTGTCGTCTAATCTACTGTTTCATGATTTACAAATATTTTTGAGCTTCAAGCTATCCGCATTTCTGCCAGAGATCCTTGGAGAAATTGCATGGTTTTTGTTTGTTTGTTTTTATTTTTAAAGATTTAGTTTATTGTTTTGACAGAGAGACAGAGACAGAGCGCGCGCGAGAGAGAAAGGAGAGGGCCCAGGGCAGTCTCCATAGTTGTACATCATCAGTTTTTGACATAGTTTCCTTCCACATAGGTGGGTGGGAGCACTGCAGGATGGAAACTGGGCAGGGGGCCTCCCATATGGCAGGCACACCCACCATGAGCTGGGGGAGGAACCCGGGGCCTTCTACATGGGAAGCTTGCTCCAACAAAAACCAAATTGAGGCCACACCCAGTTCAGCATATGGGTTCACATAGGCCGGGGCCAGGATTCGACCCTCAGATCCCAGAGCTCCAAGGCAAGCACTTAACCTGCTGAGCCATCCTGGCTTCCCAGCATGTTTTTAAAATACAACCGAATACAGTCAATCACACATGAAATACTTTTAGAATAAGGCACTTGGCTTTATTGTGATGGGCAATCAACTTAACTAACTTGCAAGAGGCTAATAGAAAATTGCACAAAAGGAAACAGAAAACTTTTCATGAGAAATTATTTTTTTGTCATTCATTTTTGTCTTTGTGTTTTTCCTTTGTTTTGTTTTTGCTTCATTGTTATTTCCTTTTTATTTTCACAATGTGTTTGCTTATGTCTCCCCAACATAAATATTGTTTTTAATTGTATTTTTTTTAAGATTTATTTCTATGGTTTTTTGACAGAAAGAGAGCCATATAGAGACAGACAAGAGAAGTGGGAGGAGTCTCCATAGTTGACAGCATTAGTTTTCCATATAGTTTCACTCCACAGGTGATCGCAGGGCTGCGCAGGGCAGGAACAGGGCCGGGAGCCTCCCGCATAAGCCCCTGCAAGAACTGAACTGGGGGGCACAACCCAGTTCAGCACGTGGGTCCACATGGGCTGGGGCCAGGATTTGATCCTCAGTCTCCAGCAAGCACTTAACCCACTGAGCCATCCCAGCTTCCCCTAAATTGTATTTTTAAGCTGCATTTTTTAATTACCAAAACTGAGAATAAAAAACAGAATTTCTTGATATCCCATTGTCTATAACAAAAAAATTTGGCAAATTATACTTATACTCCTCCCTACCTTCACTTCCTCATCTTTGTTTAATATAATTTGGTAGCTAAAAGCTAGAATATAGTTATGAGACAATTATTTTTAACTTTTCTTTCGGCAATTATCTTTGACATTGTATTCAGCAGATATTTACAAAATTTTTTGTACTTGTTTATACCTAGACTTTTATAAAAAATTAAGTAAGTTTTATTTATTACTATGTTGAGATGATCTCAAAAGAGTTACCAAAAATCTGCATATAACAATCTCATTTCCTTAGAAATACTATATTCAATAAATAAAAGTATATATATTTTGAAAGCTTTATATCAAAATGATACTAGTAATGGGTATATCTGGAAGATGAGATTATCAGTGATTTTTAAATATTTTTGCTTACCTTGTATTTTCTATTTTTTCTAAAATGAACACATAGTTATTATTATTATTATTATTATTATTATTATTATTAAAGAAAAGAATAGGTTACTAGATACAGAAGGCAAAGAAAGTGCTTGTATTTGCATACACTGACCCCAACATTCTCTATTAAAATGACAATAAAGGGGGTTTTATAAAGATATAAACCCATTAGAATAAGAAGAACGGGAGAAAAGACAACAGCAACAAAATTTTGGAAGCTGGAAAGCAGATGGCCCAAGGTAATTGACTAAGCAGACCCCAGAAAGCAGAAGTCAAAGCTGACAGTGGGAAAACCCAGGAAAAAACCAATTTACCCTGAAGAACACTCAAAAGACTCAGAAGCTGGAAGCACCAGATACCTCTGGAAGTAGGAGGTAAAGGTCAAACTAAAGAAGGATTTGTGCAGGTCTGTTTAAGAAGTAATGAGAGCCTGAGTCCCCTTCAAAACTTAATGTGGCCAGACAACTGGCCACCCCTCCCCCTACGTTTCCCCCAAACCCATGCAATAACACTGGAAGTGTAATCTCTAGATGACATAGAACAAAAGGTCCTGGCCAAGGGGATACTAGATACAGGTGAGAATGAGGGTACTGAGCCATGTCAAAAATAAAGGGATTAAATGCACATACTAACCCCCACCGCCCCTCAGCACCTGTTCCCATCCCTGCACACTTAGCACAATGCAGGCAACCAGGTCTTATGCCCCCTCCAAGCAGAAATGAAAAGAACCTTATCTGGTGTATCTGACCAGTCCAGAAAGAAACTAACAGTGGTTCCCCAGTGAGCCAGCCCAGTCAGCTCAAAGACAGTGACAAAAACAATTGATAAGCCCACTCCCAGTGTCCTTAGTTGTGACCTGTATTAACAGAGTAATGAGAATGTAAACATTGAATAGAAATCAAGCCAAAGTTACCCAGTAAACATATGACATACCAAGGGGAAATGCAGAACATGTGCGCATGTGTGTCTGTGTGGGGCAAAGCTCCTGAGTGGGTCTGTGTTTGTGGAGAAATCAGAAGAATCAATTCTAGTTTTCCACTGTGGGAAGGTGCAGTATTAACATGAGATGTGGGGATTGAGAAATAAAAGCTAAAAGAATCTGAAAAGAACTGGAAGTGGTGGCCTCTGAGGTAGTTGCGGCCAGAGAGAAACTGCTGCTCTTCATAACAAGTTTTACAGAACTACTGAATCTTTCGACAATGTTAAAAAATTTTTAAGTGAGAAAATTACTTTCTTATATGATGGACACAATGGTACTGTCAATGAATTAAAAATATAGGCCACATTCTTTAAACACATTACAGTGAAATTAGAGATTAGTAAACCAGTGTTAAAAAATAAGATTAGCAAACTCCTAGCAGATGACCTGGGCAAGGAGAGAACGCCATGAGTACTCCCACCCCAAGGTTAAAACACCATCAATCCCTTCTCCAGGAGCTCTGTGCAAAATCATTCAATAGCAAAGGAGGAAGCTTCTGGAGCCCATCCCATGAGACCCACACAGCCTTCAGCCCCAGAGCTTGTTCTCTGCCAGTCAACTCAAAGAAAGCTAATCTTGTCTTATATCATCTACCAAAACAACATTCGTTAAAGTTAAAGAACTATATACATTTTTAAAATAGAGCACAAGAAAATATAGGAAGCTGTTTAACAGATCTGAGGCTGAGGAAAGCCATTCGAAGTATACAGCAATTAGTCAAATCACAAAGTAAATAAATATTAGCATATTTGAATATATTAAACTGTTTTTTAACTTCTGTATGACTATCAAAAAAATCTAAGTAAAAGTAAATGTTAAATAATTAATCAGAAAATATTATTAGCTATAAATATAATAAAGAGTTAATAAACAAGGAAAAACTAACATGTTAATGGAAAAAGAAGAAAACATAAGCAGAAAATTTATTTAAAAAATAGACACTAATCATGTTTAAAAAAAAGAAGAAAACATTCAACTAGCTATTTTTTTTTAAATAAATTAAAATTTCTATCAGATTGAAATATATTTTTAAAGGTATAGTTAATACTAGTAGGAATGAGAAAAGTAAGTATCCTATCTTTATTCCTATTAGAAATTTAACTTGGAAAGCTATTTGGCCCTACATATTAAGATCCATATAAATGCTCATACTTTTGAATCAATAATACCACTTCTAGAAATCTATCCTAAGTAAATGAAAGATGTAGTAAAAGATTTATGTATAAAAATATTTATCACCTCATCATAATCTCACAATAGGGAAAAGATTCAGTAAATTATAGTACAGCCCTATAATAGCATACTAGGTAGAAATTAAAAGTCATATTTTTAAAAGAATATTTAATAGCATAGGCAAATGTTTATGACAAAATATTAATGTTAAAAACACATGGTACATATTATATACAGTAAAGATTCCAATTTTGTTATACACACATATATCAAATTTGTTATATATGCATATATACTCTGTACATGTATTTGAAAATACTAGAAAGAAATATAGAAAAGTAATAATAGTTAATGCCAAGTAAGTGAATCCTGAGTGAATTCTACTTCCCTTTTACTTTTCTACATTTTCCAAACCTTTTATAGTGAATATGAATTGTTTTCAAGTGATAAATGTAGTATAAGTAAATAGTAATTAACCTTACCATAAAATATACAAACAGTGACTATTATATATTTGTGTATGTATGTGTGTGTCTGTGTATATATGTGTGCATATATATATATATTTCAAAATCAAATTTTTATAATTCTGCATTAATAAAAATTTGAACACAGGTTGTACTGAAGTTTGGCTTTGCTTGGCAAATCCTTCATTAAAATGGACAGCATGAATAAGACAAATAAGATTATGAAAGGAAATAAAAAGGCAAGTATTTATTGTTTACCATGTGCAAAACACTATACCCAAATATTTACCATACATTCTTTACTCTATGAGTTTCTCATAATATCCCCATTTTGTGGATGAGGACATTGAGATCCAAAGGGTAAGTGTCTGTTTAAGGTCACCCTGGTGGGATGGATGCATGCCACTCTTCAGTGGAGTCTCACTCCAGCTGCCCACCTTGTGACCTCCTCAGTGATCTCAATTCTGACTGCATATAACAACCATCAATGGAGCTTTATAAAACCAAAGCCCAATGCCCATCCCTACTCCAGAACAATTAAATCAGAATCTCTGGGAGTAAAAACAAAGGCTTCTCAAAATAACTCACCACATAAATTTAAGGTGTAAAAGGACAGATAATCTGCAAGCCTAGCCTAAGGGTCTCAACAGTTGTGATTGCCTGAGGCTCTACTAGATTCTGACATAGCCGAGCCAGGTCTGGAAACAGGGCACATCCTACAACACACTTCCAGTCAGTTTAGTTCTGAAGCAGGTAGTCCATAGCCTTCCATTTGATTAAAGATTGTACACTTTATTGAATACATATATATACATGTCAGTATATGTGTGCATATACAAGGGCTGTCTGGAATGTATCCAGTCATGTAATATGAAAAGTAAAGGCATTTATAGCTGAATTTTTTTCTGGACAGCCCTCATATATACACATATATAAAAACATATGCATGTGTATATATACTTATATATATTTGTCCCTAAATACTTCAGTGTGGAAAATGCCATAATTATTTTTCTGTTCTTTGCTACTCAGTGTGACACATAAACCAATAGCATTTGTGTCACCTGGAGTTGGTCAGAATTTCAGGATTTTAGGCCCCATCCAGACCTACTAAATCAGAACTGAAGTTTTAAAAGATTCCATGTAATATGCACACACAGAAAAGTCCCAGAAGCAGTTGGGATGTCCGGATAGACAACCAGATTGAGTGCTTGCCTTGCAACCATGAGGTCCAGGTATCAAATCCTGTCCCCGGCCCATGCAAACCCACATGATGAACTACAGCCCACAACTGGTAACTGCCCGGATGGTGGTGAAGGTTCTGGTGGCGAAGTTTCTTGCCTCCTATGTGGGAGGCCCTCAGTTCAGTTCTGCCCCATGTGGCCCCACATCCACCTGTGAAGAATAAAATTATGTCACAACTAATGATATACAACTATGGAGACTGCTCTGGGACTTCCCCCTTCTCTCTCTCTCATCTTCTCTCAAACAATAAAATAAATCTTAAAAAAAAAAAAAAAAAAAAAAAAAAAAAAAGACAATGCTCTTGTTGTGGACTCTTGCCCTTCTTAGGGATCCTAAAGCAATGTAGTCTAATGTAGTCTAGGAAACTCAGAGTGGGCACTGTGCTGCTTAAAGAAGCATCACCCTGAGACACCCCTTGTCTAAGCAGGCAGGTCCATTTGAAGGTGGCAGTTGTTCTGCTTGCAGTATCTCCTCCTTTGTACCCCCAGGTCCTTTGCCAACGGACCATTACTTAGTGTTCCCTCCGGCCATTGACTCACATTGCCAGCCCCCCAACCCCCCGGTGGCCTGCTGTTTCTGTGACATGGCACAAGAAAGGGTCCAAGTCAGCGCCTAGACCTGGCCACACTGTCCGTTTACTGTGTTACAGGAAATGCCTCCTGCCTTGGAAATTTCAGGGCTTCCAAAGACTTGTTCCAGGCTTTCTCTAACTGATCACAGAAATGTAAAGAATCTATTAATTCCCTGGAAACAAGGGAAGCCAGAATATAGACATTGTCCATGGTTACAAGAAGGTCGAATCTGCTTTTTTACTTTTTCAGTCTCCTAATCAGAAGGAAAGAGGGAAAAAGTGGCATTTGAGGAAATTATCTTGCATTATACTCATATATTTTATGACTTTAGGGAGAAATTGTAAGCATTCTCAGAAATTTTTGAGCTATCTACACATATAAAACCAATCAATATGCCACTTACAAATTAGCCTTATATCTTATCATAGGCCTCCTGATTGCTACTTATCAGGATGCCTTCAATGAACAAAGAAACATAAAAAGTAATGAATAATATTTATCAGCCATAGTTATAATTTTTTAACCAACATTTCATGTATTCATACTACTCTTCTCTCAAATATTGATATTGTGCTATATAGTCTTTTCCCACTTGCTTTGATATGACAATCGTGAAAGGTTAATACCAGCAAGATTCAACCAAATCAAATGTGGGATCTAAGTGACAGTACAGGCCTCTCCAAACTTTGTTCATACCTGACTCCCCATAAAACAGACTTTGACAAGTTTATAGGCATGTTGAAATGACTTGTGGTTTTGTAATTTAGATAAAATGTCTACTCTGAAAGACTAGAATACATCAATACTTGCTTCCACATGAAACACTACAGAAAGAACCTAAATCCCAGGTCTGCAGGGAGAAAGGAAAACTCTCTAGTATAGTATACAACCACCTCAAATGAATATTCGTCTAATGAAAGTGCTCTGGCTGCGGTAGTTTTGGGACTTGTATGGCTAACTGTCCTTTCTACAAACCATAGTAAAGATCCAAAGTGCTTTGACCTCAACACCTGCCACAAAAAGCACAGATGACTCACAACCCAGAGGTCTTGATTTTCAACAGGATACTTGTGGCTCAAATTATTCATGGAGTGACTCTGCTCTGGTGATTAAAGCAAAGTGGTAATATTTTGCATATGTCTGTGCTACAGGCATTTTTCACAGCATGACTGCAAATTCCTTATAGGAAGACCCAGGACAGGATAAATGAGAAGGACAAATCTTTCTATTCAATACAAGAGGACAAATTTGGGAGAAAAACCTTGTTGGCTGTAAGCCAGAAGCTAAAAAGAGTGAACAGAATCAGAATATAAAATCTTATGTATGATGATATATAAATGACAAATAATATATTTTCACTTAGCATGTCTCTTACTTAACCCCATTGTCTGTACATTCTACATACCTCTGCATATTATGAAGAACTCACAGGGGTACCACACTATACTCAAAATATATATAATTTCCCTAGTGGAACATAAGTCAGAGCCCAGAAATCAATCCTCACATATATGGTCAACTAAATTTGACAAGAGGGTCAAGAACATTTGATGAGGAAAGGATAGTCTCTTCAATAAATGTTGGGAAACTGCATAACCACATGCAGAAAAATAAAATTGGACCACTATCTTACGCAAATCTCAAAAATTAACTTGAAATGGATTTAAGACTCAACCATAAAAACTGAAATTATAAAATTTCTAGAAGAAAACACAGGTGAGAAGCTCCTTGACATTGTCCTGGGCAATGATTTTTTGGATTTGACACCAAAAGCACAAGCAACAAAAGCAAAAATTAATAAGTGGGACTACATCAAACTAAAGTTTCACATAGAAAAG
Organism: Craseonycteris thonglongyai; assembly: GCA_004027555.1. Lineage (NCBI taxonomy): Eukaryota > Metazoa > Chordata > Mammalia > Chiroptera > Craseonycteridae > Craseonycteris > Craseonycteris thonglongyai. Next base: position 24,138 of record PVKE010011619.1, read on the forward strand.
AAAACCACCAACAAAATGAAAAGACAACCTAAAAAACCAGGAGAAAATATTTGAAAGTGATATATCTGATAAGGAATATATATATATATATATATATATACACATACATACATACATACATACATATATATATACATATATATATACATATATATATATATATATATATATATATGTATATATATATCAAAACAAACAGACAAGCCAATTTAAAAGTAAGCAGAGGAACCGAATAGAGATTTTTTCCAAAGAGGACATACAGATGGCCAACAGGCACTTGAAATGGTGCTCAATATCACTAATTATCGGGAAAACACAAATCTAAACCACAATGAGATATCACCTCACACCTGTAAGAATGGCTACCATGAAAAAGATAAGAGATAACAAGTGTTGGTTGATAAAATGAAACCCTAGTGCACTGTTGATGGAAATTAGTAAATTGGTGTAGCCACTACAGAAAATAGTATAAAGATTTCTCATAAAAGTAAAAATATAACTACTACATGGGCTAGCAATTCCACTTCTAAGTATATATCCCAAGGAAATGAAAACAAGATCTCTCTAATAGATATCTGCACCCCCATGTTCATTGTGGTATTATTCAAAATATCCAATATATGAAAATAATCTGTCCATCAACAGATGAAGGAATAAAGAAGATGTTATGTGTATCATAAGCCATGAGAAAGAAGGAAAGCCTGCCATTTGTGACAATATAGATGAAAGCTGTTAGTAATATCAGACAGAGAAAGACAAATATTGTATGGTATCATTTATATGGGAAATCAAAAAAGTCACATTTATAGAACAGAGAGTGGTATTTACCGCAGTACCATTCAGAAATTTACATGTCACCTTTTCTGTATCCAACTGTACACTAAATAATGTAAAAGTAAAAGGGAAATATATGATGTAGTGTTTTCCTGTAAGAGGTCAGAGTGAGACAAGTGTTGAGCATGAAGACTAAAATTCAGACAGTCCTGGGTTCCTAGTCAGGCTTTGGCACATGAGTCAGTTATTAACCACCCTGAGCATTGACCTTCTCAACTTTAAAATAGGGTATTAACACTTTGAAGGGGGGAAGCCGGGATGGCTCAGTGGGTTAAGCGCTCACTTTGCAGCGCCAGGGATCAGGGATCGAATCCCGGCCCCGGCCCGTGCGGAACCATATGCTGAACTGGGAGCTCCCCCAGTTCAGTTCTCTCTCTCTCTCTCTCTCTCTCTCTCTCTCTCTCTCTCTCTCTGTCAAAAATAAATAAATAAAAATATTAAAACTAAAAAAAAAAGTTTTAACACTTTGAAGGGCTATTGTGAAACTTAGAGGTGACATAATTAATATATAATAGGTACTTACTAAACTGTTACTACTATTACTAGATACAAAGATTTGAAAAATTAAATTAACATAAAATTACCAGAGAATACATAAGACAAACACTGAACTATGTAGAACTGACTACAGGTGCAACAGGATTCCAGAGAGAGCATAAACTAGGTGGACTGGAACAGGCAGGCATATCTTTATGGGAAAGGCAAGGAAGAGAGATGAATCTTGAATGGCAGACAAGTTCAGCATGGAAAGTGCTAATGGGAGCATACCTAACAAAAGATGGTACCTGTTGGGGAAGCCAGGATGGCTCAGTGGGTTAGGCGCTCACTTTGCAGCCCCAGGGACTGAGGATCGAATCCCGGCCCTGACCCATGTAGACCCATATGCTGAACTGGGAGCTCCCCCAGTTCAGTTCTCACCAGGGCAAGACCCTGGCCCCATTCCTGCCCTGTGCAGCCCTGAGCCCACCTGTGGAATGAAACTATGTGGAAAAAACCAATGATGTGTAACTATGGAGACTGTTCTGGGCCCTCCCCCTTCTCTCTGTCTCTGACTCTGTATCTCTCTCTCTCTCTCTCTCTCTCTTTCTCTCTGTCAAAAACAATAAATAAATCTTAAAAAAAAATTCCTGAGAGTAGTGGGGGGAGGTGGGAGTGGGCACTAGATATAAGGTGATGGAAGGGGAACTGATACTGAGTGATGGGCACATAATATGATGCATGAATGATGTGATGTGAACTTGTACATCTGTAAACTATGTAATTGTTACCAACCAATGTAACCTCATCAAATTTAACAATAAAAAAAAAATTTCTAAAAAAATTTTTAAAAAGATGGTACCTGTGAGTGATGGGTGCACTGGAGCAGAGCATGTATGTGAAGGGGAAGCAGAGGAAGGGGCTAGGGCTACTGGGTAGGTGGGATCACATTAGAAGCATGCCATCTGGTTTCTCATGAATAAGCTTGAATCGAAGACGGTCTTCTGTTTGACCTGTGCTGAGTAATGATTTTTCTAAATCCACCAAAATTAGAGAATTAGATTGAGAACTTTACTAATAAAAAGGGTTGTAATAAAGAAAAATTATGGGGAAAAGGAGGGGCAGGTAAATAGATTTTGCTGTCCCATAATTTTTAAGCATTAAAAATGACATTATTTTTAGAAATTTGGATCTCTGAAGAAATATGTTAATTATTATGAATAATTCTATTTTACCAGTAAAGTATGACTTCCACACTCACTTATCTACAAACATTTAATGTGTTAGTATGTGATGGGAAATGGAAGCACCTCAAATGACCAAGTGCACCAAACATGTTCATCTTCTACTCCAAACCACTCAAGGACAGCCTGTAGGAGAAGTCTACAGTCTGTGTCCAGTCCAAAGAGAAACCCTAGCATGTAGTCTCTCATGCCCAAGTAAAATGCATCTGAAACATCAGCAATGGTTATATTAGCCACAAGAACGTCCTCTAGAAAAACTAGCAGTCATGGAGAACTTATGCAATGAGAAGGCTGTGACTGAACTCACTCAGTGAAGGAGGACAGTCCCTCAAAGAACTTAACAGAGAAGTGAGGCTCTCAAAGGCCTTGCTAGCATCAGCAAAGGAGAATCTTCGATTTTTTAAGGTTTATGGTTCTGAAAGAATAGTTGATGAGAATATGTAATTGATCATTGTCAGTGCCAACATTCTTCTGACACAATCAAGCAAAAAAAGAACTTAAATCTCCTAGTGCTTTAAACAGAAGAAGCATAGAATCACAAAAGCAGAGTCTCCTGAAGGCAAAATTATCCATTCTAATGGAAATTCTCTTTGGCCCATCATTTCATACAAATCCCATAAGAGTACAGCATGCCCCAGACAGCAATGTGAGCTGCAAAGTTTCAAAATGCCAAAATCTGGCCAGACCCTAGAATAGAGGCCTTTGTTCTCTTAGTAGATATGGTAGGCTCTTACCCCAGAAGTGCAAGGTCTGTCTTCACGAACAAGGGAGGTTTTTACAGCGTGGCCCCTCCCACCACAGACAAGCAGCTGAGATGTAAGAAGGCTGAGCACTCCCTCCCCACGTGGGTGTGGCTTCCATGTGCTTAAATGACTCTGCTCTCCCACCACCTGCCATCTCATTTATTTTCCAACTCTTTTTTGCTAAATATTTAGCAAAACCTTTAGTTATTTTTCCTTCAGGATCAGAGAAGCATCTGCAAATGTAATTTTCAAATTACAGAAGCACCAATATAATCTGTTGATGTTACTATTTTTTTTTTCACACACATTCTGGGAAGTAGTGTGTAGGGATACACTAAAACCCAAACAGGACCAAGGAAGGTTTTATGAGGAAAGAAAGAAAGAGGGAAAGTGGAGAGGATGAAAGAGGGAGGGGATGGTCAGAGGCTAGAGGGAAAGAGAGAGGAAGAGAAAGAGAAACAAAGAGCCCAAGGAGGAAAAATTTTTATAAACCTAAACTGTCCTCACCAACCTTCATCTCTTGTCAAGAGTGAGGCACAGGTTTTTTACACATGAAACTTAACTCCAGCCTGTTTAGTTAATTATGAAAAACCAACATGGAAACCATTATTTCAGCCTGTAAATTTATTCACCAGGTGCTGTCCACCCACTGCCCTCTTGTTCTCAAGCTGACAAGAGTAGCCCCAGGCGCCTGAAGATGAGAGCAGGAGAAGAGATCCACAGGGAGCCATCACATTCTTCCAGAAGATGCCAGGTGGAAGAAGCAAGGCTCTTTTTCCCCACCCTACTGGGCTTGAGTTTTTAAGATAACTACTTGGTGAGGCCAGGAATGTATCCCAGGGCCGATGTTAAGAAGGAGCCATCTGGCGTAAAGGCTAAGTGTTCTATAGGCACTTGCACACACACGCTGGTCTCAGCCCTGACTCAGAAAACATCTCTTCTGTTGATGTCTAAGGTGGGTTCCCTAGTCTTGTGGAGTCTCAGGATAAATCTATAAGGCAGTTAGGAGATCACGATAGGGCCAGGACAGGGTTTCCTCTGATGTGAAGCTTCAGCTTAATGCAACTATTACCACGTCATCAGTCATCGGTTGCAGATCACACTGCAGGGAGGGACACATAACATCCCATCTCATGAGGAGATTCTCTGGATATGAATGGAGCTGTGAGTCCTTAGCAGTCAACATTTAACAAGGCTGGAGATAGATGAACCAGCCCAGCAAGGAGGACCTGAGGGCTTCCCCAGCAGCCGGTGCATTCTGCCTCCTGCACTACTCAGAGCCCTATGTTTCCCCTATTAAGTTTATCCTTCCAGACACAGCTTCTCTGGGATTCTTATTGGTCAACATTTCTGGGGAAATTTACGATGATTCATTTGACAAAGTATGGTCTCAGCTGCTAAGTTATTCCAGAGCCAGAACTTATGCTCGTTAATTCATCCTCCTCTACCACCAGTGTAGATCTTTCCAACCTCAGTTAGCAATTCCATTGGTCTAGGTGGTATGACAGAGAGTTAAGACATCCTCCCTGAAGATAAAAACTCTGAGGCCCTGCTTATCATGTCTTGGCCAGATCTTGGATGCCCATTTACACTTAGAATTGAACATGGAAGGGATGCTCCAGTGAATCATCTAAATGCAAAATGTTTTCCCCTGGCCGCCATGACATAGCAGCAGGCCTACTACTGCCACACAATGATCAGTTTCCCCTGATCCAGTTCTGCCTGTCCTTTGCCTGGTACAAGAAATCAAGAGGAGTCAGTTACAGCCAGAAGTTTAAATATAGTATGACTCCTACTGTGACCCTCATGGAAGTATCCCCCTCTGAAAATCAGAGCCTACAGGCCCACAGAACTTAAAATTGCAGAGAGAGGAAGCATAATTCCCCAGTGGATCATTGGAAGTTATGGGGAACAGAGCCATTCTTAGTTCCATCCCTGGGTTACCAGAGCCACGTAGTCTGTCCAAGACCCTGGGTCCAGATGCACATCACATCCTAAAGCATAACACTTCAGCCCCACAGAATATCAAGTTGGCACTTCAGCTTTTGCCTTCAAGAGATCATTCCACCACGACATCACACCTACAATTCTTAGATGGTATGGCGTAAGGTAGGACCAGTGGATCCTGTGACCCTGTTCTCACTGTCATGTCTCCTTTGCCATAAAGATAGTTGGGACCCTTGTTTCAAGGTGATGTTTTGCAGGACCCCTATCAGTTTTTCAAATACTCTGTGAGCACTCAAATAGTCATGCCAATAAAGTCACTGTGGGCAGGAAAGGAAAAACCTACCTAGCATATTAAGCCTGTGCAGGATGATTTGTTGACTTTTCCAGGTGGAAAGCTTCCAATAATGTATTAGCCAGTGAGTTGGCCAAGAACAGAGCTGGCCGATGTCCTGTCCACTCAGTTATTTAGTGATATTTCTGCAGCAGATATTTTCTGGCAGCATTACTCTGCAGTACAAAGTTCCTCACACATTGTTCTCACTCCCACAGGCCCAGCCATATGCATCTATCCCAGACTCCCTCATCTCAGTCTGTTAGCTCCTTCCAGGCTCCTACCCACCCACGAAGCCAATCCCCAGTGCCCATAAGCCTGTGCATGTTTACCTTACTTCCCTCTCCACAGGATGACCAGGATCTCTGCCTAAAGGTCTGCCCTCCACACAGATTTCCCATTAGCAGTGTCCTTTAGGTCCACTCCAGGGTGAGGTGGTAGTGAAACTGCTCTTTGTGGTTTGCAGCAACCCACCCACTTCTATTTTTCTTCTTCCATTAGTTGATCTCAGGGAAACCATGGGAGTGAACCAAAGAGAAGCATCAATGCAGAAGTAGTAAGTGACACGAGATCTGTTCCATCTGTTCACTCAGTTATTGGTGCACTCAGAACTTATTCAAGCTAAGACTAAATTGAACATTTTCTTCTTACAGTGAATCATTGTCTTAATGGGTCTGACATGCCAAGCTTATAATGGACAGTTCTGACCACATGGTCACTTGCTTTTCCATATTTAGCCAGGTAATCTCTTTTGGCATCTCCTACCTTGCCCGCAGCTGCTTTTCGAATAGTGAGCTGTTCTCTACTACAGATGTTGTAGCCTTGCTCAAGAACCTTACAATTCTCTGCTGGGACTCCCCACTTGCATCTGACTAGAAATTTCCACATGAACTCCTTACATAACTCGGATTCCTCTATACCGTCGTACCTGTTACTCATGTGACTCAAGAGGCAAGACTATTTGTCCTGCAGCCTAAGCCCATTCAGAGCTTTTTCTTTCTCTGGGGCCCACCCAGCCTAGCAGCCTGCTGCATCACCGGAGACAGCCGCAGCAGTATTCCCAGGTGTGGCATGGTGCCGTGCCCTCCTCCTGCATTCACCCCTCTGTCATGTCTGTGAGGCTAGAAGATAAAGCTGGCTCTTAAAAGCACTCAGGGCTCAGTCCATGAGGGTGCCCTGCCTCTTCTCATTGCCTTAATGCTCTGCTCTTACACTCATTTCTCAGAATGGTCACGAACTTTCCTTTGAAGTTCTACCACAGGCAGCCATGGTAGATGCAGAGCCATACCTGCAGAGAGCCACCATAATCCACATTCAGAGATAACTGTAGAAAGCATTCAGGTCACATCATCACTGCCTCGCTTAGCCTTTTTCAGAGGGTTTCCGATCTTTCCTAAGCATGTCATTCAAGGCCCTTCCTGATCTGCTCTTTGCCCACCTCTTCAAGCCTTACCCCCATCTCTCCCCCACTATGCCACCATGCTCTATATATCTAACCACACTGAGCAACAAATTATTTCTCTCCTTGTGCAATATTCCAGAGCATTTTGGCCTTCTCAACTGTGTCATTTGGGTGGGCTTTTACTCATTCTCCTAAACACTACCCGAGTGGCCTCTTTGCCCCTGCTAGGGGCAGGTGCCCTCACTGCTGTACTTGCATAGCTCCCTTCATATAGCCCTGATTGCTCTCTACTGTGGTCCCTGGTTTGCAAGCCTGTCTGCCTCCTTCCCTAGGCTGCATGCTACTCCATGGCAGGCACTTGCACCTATGTCAGTTCAGTCTTTTCATGTGCATCTCCTACTCCAGAGCCTGGCACAAAACAGGTGCTCAATGGGTGTCAACTTAATAATGAATAAATGCATGTGGGAAAATTATATCTTTCACACACACACACACATGATCCATATTGCAACAAAAGAATTCATAAACATACAACTAAAACTCCCTACCTCCGCTGTCAAATATTCCCATCTGAGAATCTAAGGGGTTTGCAGGAATGACGGTTGTTAGATGTTTCTGATTATTTATAAGTAGTTTGAGTAACACTCCCAACCTTCAGGATATTCTACTTGCAATAATTTTGTAATTCACCCTATTCTATTTTCACTGATCAGCATTGCCTGTCTCATGTCACCAGCACCACCATAAAGCCCCGAAAACATTCACCCTTCTTTGCTGTCAAAATAATGCCCAGCCGGACTCGAGGAACGGGCTGGAGATTTCCGGGTTCTACCTTTTCTCTGTTCCCAGTGGCCATTCCTGCTGCCTCCCTGGTTGGGCCAACCACTCCTTGCCCTCTCCAATGATTCCCAGCTGTGGAGTACAGCCTAACCGTTCCTGGTGGATGGGACATGTCACAGCTGTGGTTCTTCCGCTGGAGGGCAGTCTCCCTGCTAAATCACTAAGGGCAGCTACAGGGATTTTTAGTTCTTTCAAGAAAGGCATTGCAAAGAATTTGTATACCCCATAAAATCATATTTCTAACCTACCACAAGGGCAGGGGAAAGTGCCCAGCCTCTCCCCTGACCACAGAGTGAACTTGCTTATTCTCAGGAATAGACTGCACAGGAGAGGATGTCCCAGCACCCTGGCCTTGTCTGGACTTGGGATGCCACCACAATCCCCAAAATAGAGAATGGAAAAGCACATATATAAACTGGATCCCAGACAAGCCTCAGGTCTCATCTGAGGTAGCTAGAACCACGGATATTTAGGTTGGCCAAATTTATTGTTGGCCTAAAGCTGTCCATAGTCATTCCTAATCTTCTCAACATGAACTATTTATGTTTCAGATCCTGGCTTTGAGAAATCCTAATGTCTCTACTTCTTACGATAGGTATTTGAGAACAAAATATTTCGGATCAAAATTGATGTTATTAATTTTGATTTTAAAAAGACCTCAGCTGTGGGCCGTTTTTATGAGGAGACTGTATATCTCCTCTGAGAACCCCTCTATTTCCATCAGGGTCTGTTAGTAATCACTCTACTGCAATCAAGCCAGACCACACTGGGGTCTAGTTCCTGCTGCGATAACCACGGAAAGGGCAGGGCATGCCGGAGAAGTCCAGCTACAAGTGACCAGCATGGTGACTGAATCTGAACTCAAGTCTTCAGGTTTAGGAGGACTATATCATGAAATCAAACAAACAGCGAAGTGGTTCATAGCCTCTAACAGGCAGCAAATCACTAGTCTAAAAATCATAGTTTCTGGGGAAGCCGGGATGGCTCAGTGGGTTAAGCGCTCACTTTGCAGCACCGGGGACCGGGGATCGAATCCAGGCCCTGGCCAGTGCGGACCCATATGCTGAACTAGGAGCTCCCCCAGTTCAGTTCTCTCTCTGTCTCTGTATCTCTCTCTCTCTCTCTCTCAAAAATAAATAAATAAATAAATAAAATTTATAAAAATTATAGTTTCAGTTTCTGCTTTAATTTCTTTTTGAGCTCTAAGTTCTTGGAAATTTGGGGGATTCTCCATAGGGGACAATGTGACTGATTTGTTTCTCAAAGGTTTCAAGGGTTTGGAAAAGAAATGTGATTTTAATTTACAGCTTTTAAAACTTGCTCTGCTTGAAGTGGTTTGCACGTTAAGGTTATAGCTACATGTCAACACAGCTTGTTGAAAGTTTAAAATGTCAATCTTCAAACTTTGTTGTTGGTTCTTATTCCTTTGGTTGGTTATACATAAGAAGTCAAATAACCAGTTTAACTAGATTCCCCCTGGCTGATATGACAGCTGATCTTGGTGTTATTGTTGAAACAATCTGAGAGCTGCTTTGGCTCCCAACTCTCCCAAAATTAAATACTGAGGACAAAATTCCCAACTACCTAAACCACTATCAGGCTAATACCCTGGATTCATCATGGAGTTTTCATTGGCTCTCAGGATGGATTTATTACAGTCAGACTAGAGGAGAACATTTACTTTGTTTAGGTGACATTACTCACTGATAGACTTATCTCGTCTATATGCTTCCTTATCTGTAAGAGGAATTCATGACAGAGAATAGGAGGTGCAGACAACCATCAAACTTTAGCTAAGTGTCTGATTTGTCTGTTTATAGTAGAACTGCTCACAGATCTTATCCCTAAGACCTCTTTCTACCCTAGGTCATCATAGACACAATCTCTTGGGAGCAGCCAGTGTGCTCTTGTATTCTCCACTGCCCACATTTTATTCTCTCTTAGCTAGCTTAACTAATTTTCAAATTGACAAAGAATGTGAAAGCGAAAAACAGTCCTTGTTCTTTGTCTTCTGTTGGCCTTTCCCTCATCCTCATTCTTCTCCCTCCAAACACACACACACAACTTGCCTCTAAATTAGAAAATTTTCACAAACTTCTCATTCTGTTCTTTTGCCTCCCTGGTATCTTGTTTCATGTTTGCTTGTCCTGTATATCATACTCTCAGAAGGTCATTGTTGATGTTGTGTCCAAAGCAGGATGGGCTGCTTCATGAGGAGTGTCTATTATTGGAGGTTTTCACAGGTGTTGAATGACATTTATCTGTGATGTTATGGAGCAAGGGGTTGTGTTACATGGGTTTAATGTCCTTTCCAACTTTTAGATTCTACTTCTGATTGTTGAAATCCATGTTTCCCCAACCATGTCAGTATCTTGAAATATACTGTGGTGCATTTAAAGCAACAGACCACCTCCAACTGCCAGTACAGCCACCCAAAGTCACTCCTAGTTGTTTCTAGGAATCTCTAGGAGTTTTTCACATTTTATTGCAAGTCCTGCTGAACCTCTGCTACACTGAACTTCTTAGGCACTTGCCACAGTTTCCAGAACACACCATCCAGTTGCCCTTCCCAAGCACCATCAAACCTACTAGTCATTGTCATCACCTCCACCGGGTACTGCCTCTGATTTCTAGAAATCTCCAGGTCCCAAAGCCGGTCTGGATTCTCTGGCCTCTCAAAGTGTAGGAACTGTACCATAGTCATTCTCCTGTTGGTGATCACTCCATGCTATGTGGTCCTGGGGTGGGCTGAATTTTTGGTCTCATTTCTCTACTGACCTATAGTACCGTATATCCACATCTTCACCATGACCTCATAAAGGGCAGAGTGTACTTTCTTGACCTTTTACTTTTGCCTTGACTATGACTTCCTCTGGCCAATGAAATGTTAGTAGATAAGATATGATTAGACACTTTAGTGGGCTTGTACCTTTGGTCTTATTCTCATGCTTCTGCCATCACTAGGAGGATCTTTTCTCTGGGTGGACTGGCCTCCAGTATAAGACACAGGAGAAGAGCCACCCCCGATGACATACAGACCTCCATCCTGCAACAGTCCCCTCCACGAACCAGCAGAACCATGAGCATGAGAAGAAATTATTGTTGAATTAGCCACTGAGTTTCAAAGTGGTTTGTTATGTAGCATCACTGATGCAGGTGTTAAAGTAATGCTACTCATAAAATTGCAGTCATGAAATCTTTGCTATCAAAATGATTCTTATTTTTTCTTTGCCTTTTGCCACTCCAGTAAAACTCAGATAAAAGTGTGTGGAAGATTGGGAGGTTCACATATCTGCATGTCAGATATGATGCTAGGTCTAGAGTTCCTTTTCTACTTTGTTACTGAGCAGAGCTTCTTAACAATGGCTTCCAAACCAGGTTCCTCAGATCTCTAGAGATTCTACTGAACAGTCAGAAAAGCATCCAGAGGGATCCTTACTTCTAAGTGCTAAGGAGTCAGAACCATGTGGGGGATGCCCTACCCTGTCCTCCCAATACTCCAGAAAACCATAGCTGCCTAGACATGAACCATCTTTCTTCATTATGAGAGCTGACTCCACTGTCATCCCTAACACAAAATATCTCACACCCCTCACCAGTTCCTTTAAATCCTTATTCTCAAAGCAGTAAATACTTATTGAGCATCTACTAATGCCAATAAATGAGCTGGGTACTGAGAATACAGAGCTGGTGAAAACCCAACCACCCCTGTCCTCTTAGACTGCAGCTAAGAGACACAGCTGCTGGTGCCTCACACAGGGCTCTCCTTGATTATGAAAAGTCAATTTTATGCCTTTTTTTTTTTTTTGTAGCCTAGGCTGCCACAATCAACAATGTCATTTTGACACTTGTCCTAATTTACAAAATCCTCATTTCATATTCCAGCCTCATCCTCCTTATTCTCCTATTTGGGCCTTTTCTTTGGACTTCTAACTCCCAGATGGCTAGAGAAAGTATCTATCTGCCATTTTCAGAGTCGTACCCATGACATGCACAGCGATACCCCAAATATGAAAAGCTCTCTACCAAATACCTTTTCTAAGTTACTGTGGAATACAGATATTCATTCAACTATGTTTGCACACTCCTATCATTGACATTTTCCTGTGTTTTTTTTTAATTACTTCTCCTGTACTTCTGTATTCCAATTTCTTTTACCCAAACCTTTTCATTCAAGAGCACCCCTAACCTCTCCAAGGCACACTCCAGCTTCTAAATCACTAGAAGTGGCATATCTTTAAATTATTTTCCCCCAAAATGTGGCCGTCTTCAGTGACCATAACAAAATGATTTCTGATGTCGAGTCTCAGGGCTTTGCCCTAAAAGTGTTCCTTTATGCAATGTTCTTTGTTGTTGTTGTTGTTGTTGTTGTTGTTGTTAGCTCTGCCTAGTTGGTCTTTTCATTTTAAAATTCTGTTTGTTTCAATTAGGTTCAATGAAGAATGGGAAAATTGCTGAGCTTTAAAATCTCCTGTCTCTCAGAATAATAAAAGAAGGTTAACTCCCTTGGTGGCTCTTTGATACTCTTCCACTCCACTTCTTATTTCCCAATTATTTTAGATATTATTTTATCTATTTAGTAGGACTCTTTCCTGTGATGAAATAGGCTGAACAAAACCCACAGTCAGGCATGTTTTTATTTCTTCGGAATCAGTTCAAATAGGTACAAAGACAGTTTAACCAGCCCCTGAAAAGACACCAGGATGGCAGTAAGGATTATGTCCCCTTAACTGTGGCTGGCAACTCGTTACCCATAACTGCTTTAAAGAGGTGGGTCCCTAACTCTACACACTGCTAGAGCCCTATGTAGCTTTCCAAACCTAGTGCACTCCAAGCTGGTTTCCTCTGCACCAGCAAGTGGGTTCCTTGCCAAACACAGCTGACCTACTTTGCCATCCACCTTCCTTGTACTGAGAGCATGGATGTGAGACCCACGTGGCTCCCAGGCTTATGACCAGGAATGTGAGGAAGGGTTCACAGGTAAGGGTGGAAGAAAGACATGAAAGCAAATCCAACATACAGAATAAAGCTGAAAATATTTTTACTGTAAAAACAATTTGTTTAAGATTGTAGACTCAAAAGAAAGTAGCATAGAAGAATTCAGCACAGGGGTTGCTATTTATTGACACTTGCACTAGCCACCTCAGAATGGTAACAGCCTGATATTGTCATAGAGAAAATTGAAGAGCTCACAAGACATCCTCATTCATAGTTCCCATTTGCCTCAACTTTCTTAAAACCAAAGCCAATATGACACAAAAGGAGAGGACGTTTCGGAAAGAGATGGAATGAAAAGGGAAATGAGAAAAGTACATAAGCCCCACAGTACTTGTGCATGGCCTTGTAGTCGTCATAGGACCCACTGGGGTCAGCACGAGAGGAATGGGAGTCCCCAGGTCAAAACGCCGGAGCTTCACAGTAGGATCTTGGGAAGGCTCATCTGTCTCTGTCCAAGGGAAAAACTTTCTACGGCTGTGGCAGAGGGAACTGTGTGTGATGAAAGAGAATGTACCATGCCAGCCAACCTGTGCCAGTGTGGGTACGATACTCCTCTCAGCTGACAGATGAGGGTTGGCAGATAAGAATTCAGCTTCAGTCTGGCTGTTGTAGGCACAAGTATAAGCAGAAGGGGCTGTAGTTTAGCCAGCCTGCCTGTTCCCCAGGATTTAGGGGTCCTTTCCATTATTTTATTCAATAACCTGCCATAAGCTCAAATGCCCAAATCACAATTGATATGATTGAGAGGTTTCGGGAGCAAGTGGCCTTCAGCAACTCTCAGCTAGGGATCCTGGGGTAAGAACTGGGGGTTCTGGGACTTAAGCTGCCACATGTTTATAAGAAGTACCTGGGAACTTGTAGTGGTTCATATTCCTAAGACCCTCTCAGATAAATTCCCAAATGATAGGCCTGGGATGAGGCCCCCTGGTGGGTATTTTTAACAAGCATGCAGAGTAATTCTGTTTTGAGGGTGCCATGCTCACACTTTGAAGGATAGAGGTAATAGGCTAAAAACAACTCAAAAGACAAAAGACTAGATACTTAGTCCCAGACTTGTCTTAAACTAGATGTAGCACCCCAAGTTACCAACATCTCCTGGGCTCAGTCCCTGTATCTGTAAAGTGGAGTGGTTAGACTGGATGGAGTGCATGCTGAACATCCACACACCCAGCTTGCTTTGAACAGGTGTCTCTTCTTTATCAGTCTAAGTTTCTAAAATGGTACCTAAATTCTGCATCCAAAAGAAAGGAAGTTGGCCTTCTGCGAAACAAACTTTATGACTACTGGGTTAGCTGATCCCTTACAGCGCATTCTAGAACTCAAAGGGATCTGCTTAAATCTGTTGTTATGCCCAGTTCCTCATTTTCCCAGAACGGTCCCAGTTTTAATACTGACAGCCCCAGGCCACTGGAAAGCCCTCTTCTGAGGCCTAACAATGCTGACTCATTTAATGCACTCCCATCTCGGACACTGTTTCTGAAGAGAAAGTGTCAGGATTTCTGGGCACTCTGCCTTCCTTTTGTTGTGCTGGCCACTGTCACGTGCTACAAAGGCTTGTGAAGTGCTTTCTCTGTTCCCTTCCATCCTGAAGTAGAAGACGGCCCTGCTAGAGTCTACCTTTCAGTTTCCCACAACCATTGCATTTACTTCCAACTGTGCTGCCCGCATGACTTGTTCCTCTAGCACATGCTGATGAGGGGTGCAGGACATGCTCGGGCTATTTGAGAGTGGGGCACACCCTCTGCCATATACTTCTGGAGTAAACTGCCTCTTACCTTCTGCCTAACGTTAGATGATCAAGAAATGGAATCCTTGAACACCAGTGTCTAGCAACTAAGCTGGCTTCAACGTACCCTATACTCACTCACCTTCTCAAAAAGAATATGAATATAGGGGAAGCCGGATGGCTCAGCGGGTTAAGTGCTTGCTTTGCAGCCCCAGGGACTGAGGATCAAATCCTGGCCCTGGCCCTTGTGAACCCCCGTGGTGTGCTTCCCAGGAGGGAGGCCCCCAGTTCAGTTCTTTTCCCCCAGTTGGGCCCCTGGCTCAAGGGGGGTGCCTCTCGTACAGGAGACCCCAGCCCAGTTCCTGCCCTGCATGGACCCCGCCTACCTGTGTAGAATGAAACCAAGTTGAAAAACTGATGATGTACAACTATGGAGACTGCTCTGGGCCCTCCCCCTTCTCTCTGTCTCTCTCTGCCTCTGTCTCTCTCTGTCTCTGTCAAAAACAATTAAAAAAAAGAATATGAATATAGAAGTCTTCATTAGGGGAAACCAGGATGGCTCAGTGGGTTGAGTCCTCACCTTACAGCCCCAGGGTCCGAGAATCGAATCCCTGCCCTGTACCGTGCAGACCCATATGCTGAACTGGGGTGAGCTTCCCTTGTGGGAGGCCCCCATTTTGGCTCCCACCCTGGGAGTGTTTCCCAAATGGGAAACCCCTGGCTCACAGGGGCGTGCTTCCCATGCGGGAGGCTCCCAGCCCTGTTCTCGCCCTGCGTGGCCCTCTGCCCTCCTGTGTGGAATGAAACTGTCAAAAACTAATAACATACAACTATGGAGACTGCTCTGGGCCCTCCCCTGCTTCTTTCTTGGTCTCTGTCTGTCTCTCTGTCTCTCTGTCTCTCTCTCTATCTGCCAAAAACAATAAAACAATCTTTTTTAAAAAGTCATTGTTAGAAAAACCTTCATTGTCCTTTACACACCATTTACAAATATGAATCCTACATAGTCTTGGCATTTTTCATCTCTCTTTTGAGCTGGACCAAATGAGTCATGGAATCACTCAACGGTTTTGCTAATAACATGATAAATCTCATCTGATCATCATTTGTTACAGTTCAGCTAACTATATTATTAATGAAGGCAGTTGGTACTGACCTGAGGAATGAAAGTTAAATCCTTCTTTGAAAGATAATCTGATTTAGACAGTAAAACCAAAA
>PVKE010011620.1:0-18494 GCA_004027555.1 Craseonycteris thonglongyai
GGGAGGAGGGGGGAGGGGGGAGGGAGAGTTGTGTGGGGAGGGGGGAGTGAGCACCAGATATATGGGGTTGGAGGGGGACCTGATTCTGGGAGGTGGGCACATAATGCAATGCCTGGGTGATGTGATGTGGACTTGTACATCGGAAAACTATCTAATTGTTGCCAACCAATGTCACCCCATTAAATTTAACAATAAGGGGAAGCCGGGATGGCTCAGTGGGTTAAGCGCTCACTTTGTAGCACCGGGGACCGGGGATCGAATCCCAACCCTGGCCCGTGCGGACCCATATGCTGAACTGGGAGCTCCCCCAGTTCAGTTCTCTCTCTGTCTCTGTATCTCTCTCTCTCTCTCTGTCAAAAATAAAAATACATAAATAAAAGATTTATTAAAAAAAAAATAATAAAATATAATAATAAAAAGAAAATAAATAAAATAAACCAGATGAATTAAATAATTAATACTACAAATGCTGAATTTTTAAAAAGCTTTTAGAAAACATAGGCAAAAAATTTCCTAAATCTGGACAAAGGGTAGGTTTTCTCAGCATAAAAGTGAGTAAAAAATAAAAAAATTTAAGTTTGACCAAGTAAAAGTATGCAGCATATTTTTTTCAAGGGGTGTGTGTATTCCAAATTAAAAGGCAAACTGAAAAATACTCGTCCTTTGGAACAAGTTAAAGGGACCCATTCTCTCCCCTCCCCAGCCCACCCCAACCTTCCCGACCCTAAGTGAGGGAGGTACGTCATGGCTAAGCCTATAAAGTCTCGCACAGGGAAGGATTCAACAGTCACTAGAGTTTAGGACCAGAGTCCAAGCTAAGAGTGTAGCTATTATTTAATCCTGCTTTCCTTCTTCTGAACATTTATTTGCATCTACTCCGTATGTGTCCCTATGGTGTCTGACTAAAAGTTAAGTATTTCCGCCTAGTATCTCACCCTCAAAACAATTTCAAACGTATAATCTAGTCCACAATGTCGGACGTACTTGCATCTAACACACGAAATGGAATGAATTCTCATGACATGATACAAGGAGCTCGTATAACCTGAGAGTAAACACTCTAAGTCCAAGAGGTCAACGGGTAAAGAGCAATTACAAGAGGAAAAAGGTACAAATAATCAAACACACGTTGTTCCACTTCACCAATAAACATATAAATCTGAGTGACAAAGTGCCAATTCTACCCAGCACGTGTGTAAGGACGACAGGCCCCCTCTTGTGGAGTGACGGGCACTGCGGTGGACTCACCCAGGTGGGGCCGTGGCGTCTGGGGCGGCTGGGCGACTGCTGGGATGGGGGAAGTGTCAGCGGGATGCCACGTAGCACATCTCTATCGTCATCAGGACTCCACACCCGGGAAACATGGCTGCCATCCGACAGAAGAGGCAGCAGGATTCAGAAGAAGAAGGCCCAGCCAGGAGCAAAGCTCCAGGCAGAGCTGGAATTTAAAACCAAATCTGACCCCCAATCCATGTTCCTTCCAACATGAAGCAGACATTAAGCTCCATCTTTCCTAAAAGAGCAAAGTAAGCTCTCCAAGCCCGGGGGAGTAACTATGGCTCAGTCACTTTGACACCAAGTCGCTCTGTCTATAGTAATAAAGTATCTACCACATACCAGCATCTGCTAGCGTCTGGGTCCTGTGATGCATGTTCTATGGCACAGCATCTCACCCCCAGAACCTTAGAGGCCTGGATTATCTACCTCCTTTTAACAGAGTCAAACTGAGGCTCAGAGGTCGAGGAGCCAGCCTGCATCTCAGACACGAGAACTACAAAGGCAACAACCGATCCCAAGTCCACCTGGCTCAGAAGCTGTGTTTGTGCTGCTTGCAGGGCTTGGTCAGCAGGGCGCTGAACGCTCTGCTCCGGCCCACGCTGCCTCTACATAGTTGGTCCCACCCCTCATCCTTGGCTTCGCTCTCCATGGTTTGTGACCTGCACTCAGCTGTGATTCGAAAACATTAAGAGGAAAATCCCAAAAGCAAACACTAAGTCTAAACTTGAGTGCTGTCTGAGCCTCTCACTCTGGCCATCGCACAGACACCGTGTCCCTCATCATCACAGGAAGCGTGAGAACGTTACAGGGCCATACTGCTTCATCACAGCATACCGTGAATGTCCTGTCTTACGAGCGGGTGCTGTTTCTTAGTGTGTCCAATTTATAAACGGAACTACCACCGGGATGTTTCTATAGGAAAACACAGTCCATGAAGAGGTCAGTACTGCCGTGGGAGTGGCGGGGGATGCCTGTAGTTTCCTATCAGAGCACGGTGCTGAGGACACAGGTGCTCGCTGCACACGCAGATGAATGAACCACGACTGACGCAGCGCACTGTCCTGCATGGGCGCTTCTGACCTGGCTCATCCGTGCTGCTTCTACTCCGATACAAACCAGAAGACCCTTGATTTGTTCTCTGGAAACTGAACGCCTTGCTGAGGCCATGGTACAACTTCAGGGCACAGGACACTAGCCTCCCACACGCGTGGCCCCAGTCCCTGAACCAGGCTTTGAAGCACAGGCTCCCTTGCTGACTGCTCTCCACTGCTATCTCCAGCAGCCGCTCCTGTGTGCTGTCGCGTGAGAAAGGCCACGCGATGTGCTCCACTCACAACCCCTAGGCCTCAGCCTTCTCCCCAAAAACCAGCGCAACACAGGAATGCTATCAAGCTCCCCAGTTCCTGAATCTCCGTATCGTAGGAGGGTTGTGGCTGAGACACTTAGAACTTGGTGAAGAACACGGAGCAACGAGCTGAGAGTCACCTTTACTGACCTAGAACAGGTGAAATGGGGCAGCAAGGACCAGGACCCGGGTGTGCTGTGTTCAGCACGCACCACAGTGACACACAACAGAGCAGGCCGCACACCGTCATCACAAGGGGGTGACAGGAACAGCAGCACTCTCTGGACCCAGGTTCAGGGTGACAGACTGTGATACTGGCGGTGGTGACTGAAAGAAAAAGTCACTCAAGTGCGTTTCACTATTAATGAGAAGACAAAGCAAACACTTTTCTTCTCTGGACTCCAACGGAATCACTCAGCTACACTGTGTCCTTGAACTTTTTCTCGGTCCCTCTGCAGATTGCCTGAAGGGAGGCAGTGTGGGAGGTGCTCACACTTAGTTAGCAGGCAGGTTCTGCGCCCCAAGGCTGCAGGTTCTGTGCCCCAAGGCAGCAGGTTCTGTGCCCCAGGGTGGCAGCTTCCACTTACTACAGAGGTCAGAAGCAGGAAGAGCTAGAGCCAGCTTTAGAACCAGCTTCATTCTGGCTTGGTCCTCAAATCTCCTGTTCTTTTCAAGACTTAAAGATGCAATAAGCAATTTAAGAGCTTCTTCTAATGATTCCCGAAAAGCCTACAGCCTCACACAGGGCAACACTGGCCAATCCTTGCTGGTTCACGAAGTGACACTTAGGAAAATACTGCAAAATCTATGTTCTGGACCATTTTAAAAAGATGCACCGTTCTAACTCATTCACCGACTATTACTAAAGCACAGGCAATGGCGTGGCCCTTCCACTTTGCCTCCTGTGAAACTACAGGGCTGTTTTCCCAGGCTAAGCAGCAGCAAGGCTCATGGAGGGAGGCGCTGAACCTGGCTCACTCTTCAGCTGCCTAACCGGTCAGCAAGGGGCTTAGCTCTCTCTAAGCCCCGAATCTGCCTGAAATGGGTGCTGCAGGGCTACCTGCAGGCTTACACTGAATTCATACACACTGACAAAACGTTGGCTTTAAACATCTACCGCGTGATGCCTCAGGCCCCTCCCGTGAGAGTAAGCCAGTAAGGCAGCTTACTCCTAGGATGGCAAGCTCTCAGGAGCCCGCTCCAGGATGTGCTGGTTATCAGGCACGAGGAGCCTAGACCTGTGATGCGAGCGTGTGCACATGCAGGGCTCAGTGGCAGCCAGCAGTCAGGGCGTCTCCCACACCGTGGCCCAGGAGCCGGTGACAGTGTTCTGAACTCCCTAGATCATCGGATTTAAGCAATGAAATTGCATTTGATTAAAAAACAGTTTAAGTGTAGAATGGAGTAAGAATAATGATTTTCAAGTGTGGCAGAAACAAAAATGTGTTTTGAATGTTAATTCAATTTTCATGAGTTTTTAATCCAGAACAAGAACAGCAGGAATAAATTATGCTTCCCAATGCGATCACCAGAAAACAAAAAAATCTTTGTTTTTCTCTATGCCTGCTTCCACCTCAGGCTCCCCTCATCTCCTTGAGGAGCTCTGGGGTTTGTTACTCTCTGGAATATAGCTTGCTTAGGAAATCACCTGAAGAAAGCACTAGAGTGATGGCAGGTGGACAGACAGATGATGATAGATAAGATGCACGACATAGACAGACAGATGATAGAGACATACACATACACAGAGATAGAGAGATAGAGGCATACATATACACCCACAGACGATAAGATACTAGCATACATACACACACAGATAGACAGATGGAGGCATACATACACACACAGATAGACAGATGATAGAGGCATACATACATACACAGATAGACAGGCAGATGAAAGACAAAGAAAAATAAACATTAGCTGTCAAAAATTACCAGTGCTTATTCCCAGGCTTCCCAAACAAGCCAGGGTCAGGGCTGAAAGGTGCCTTTAGAAAACGACCTCTATCCTTAGCCCCTTCCCTGCTTCTACATTCTGCAGGCCACAGCATCTTAAAACTTACCCATCCATTCTACAGCTCATGGAACATTTTTCAGCACTTCAAGGAGATATTGGTGATACAATAGTTTTAAAAAACACTTCAAATACTCATACATTCAACTATTCATGCTCCTCACAGTTTTCCGAAGTTCAAGTTACAAAGTAACAATAAAACTTTCGGGAACTTCATCATGTCACTTGTTACACTGCCGCATATTTTCATACAAATCATGGATCCTTTGCACCATGAAATAAACACCTAACTGTCTGCGTGTGAGAAAGCTGGTCAAGCACTTGCTTCAAGTTTGCTGACTGACAAAACCCCGACTCTGCACAAGCACCTGTGTGCTGAGTGGCGGCATCAGCGGGGGCTGCTTGGCTGGGAACACCACCAGCCCTGGACAGAGGCCGCACTGGGCGGGCATGGGCACGGCAGCCAGCTGCCCACGCCCAGTGCCAGCCTCTGATCCTGACCTATAGTCAAGATGCCCTGGAGCAGGCACGTCCAGTACCCTGAAATCCTGCTCCCAGTCACATGTCAGGGGCTCGCAGCCACATGGTGGACCTTGGGCTTTGCAAAGACTCTCCACACAGAAAGACAAGTACAATTCTGGGTCAGGTGGACTCTCCTCATTTTTAAATGCTGGCAATCAGTTACGCAGTTAAAGGATAACAGTGACAGCAACAACCCATGTAGAGCCAGAGGGCATGGGGAGACCCAGCAAGCAAATGCTTCCCAAATCTTGCACTGGATCCCTGCACAGAAAGAAATGGTGAAATCTTAACAAAGCCTAGAGTTCTGCTAGGACCACTGCCAGTCTCTTAATGTAGACAAATGTACTGCAGAAATGTAGATGTTCATGATGGGGACACGGGGTGAGGTGCATAGGAAACGATCCAAATAAAGCACAGTGAGCACCAACGACCATGTGGGCCACAGCTGTGCCAGGCGCCTGCGGCTGGGGCCCAGGCCACCAGACACCACACAGCACCTCCTCCCGACTCGAGCAGACAGCACCCAGGATGAAGGGTGACGTGGGTGCAACAGCTGGACAGACAACATGAGCCTGAAGTGACTTCCACGCACTCAGCCTAACACTCTCAGAAGATCCCAATACACTTGGATGTCATGTGTGGATGCAAAAGCACAACTTGCATTTGGAAAGGACATAAGCAGGTACTAAAGATCATACCCACACATACACATACCCACACACATACCCACGGGCCAGTCAAAAATCTAAAACAGAATACAATCAAGCGTCCCCCAATTCTAGATACATCACACCGCCAGAGACCAGAGAAGGAGGAGTCTGATAGCAGTTGGAGTGACTCCTTAGAACAGGGGTTCCCAACCCCTGGGCCACGGACAGGCACTGGTTTGTGGCCTCTTAGGAACCGGGCGGCACGGGAGGTGAGCAGCAGGTGAGGGAAGCCTCATCTGTAGTTACAGCCGCTCCCATGGCTCACAGTAGCCTCAGCTCCGCCTCCTGTCAGATCGGCGGTGGCATTAGACAGATTCTCACAGGAGCGCGAGCCCCACTGTGAGCTACACATGCGCAGCCCCCACCCCACGGCCCCAGGTCTGTGCAAAGACTGTCTTCCACGAAACAGGTTCCTGGTGCCAAGAGGGCTGGGGACCGCTGCCTTGGAGGTGAGTCTGAGAGGTTTGGAAATTCTAACAGGCATCCTGGGCAGAGGAACTGGATCAAACAGCAGCAGAAGTAGGAAGCAAACGCTAGACAGGAGGCGGCTCTGAAGGGGAGGAGTGCGGGGCTCAGGCTGGGGGGCGGAACCTCCGGGGGGGGGGGAGCAACGTCCAGGGCGGGGTGTGCGCAGTGCGGCTCTCTTCCTCCTGCAGGCACAGGGCCAGGTCCCTGCGTATGTCACTGCACACCAGGGACGTTCAGGTCCCAGCCGCACTGTGCGCCGTGCCCTCGGCACCCGGTGAACCTCCCTGGCTCACCTGGCGGCCCTCCTGCCAAGACCTGGAATGACTCGCATGGCCGGCTCTGCCCTGCTCTCCCTCCGGCCCTCCTTGTGCGGGTGACAGAGGGTCCCGCCAGCCCCGCTGGTACCCACGGCCTCTAAACACAACACCCTTGAGGGCAGCACAAAGCCCCCACCCCCACCTCCAGGACCACCACCTGTCCTCCCCCACAGCCTGCAGTCATCCTCTGAACAGCCCTGGGTCTACCTGCCTCCCTACCCTGGGCTCCACCTCTCAGCCAACCCTTCCCACGTTCAGGGGCTGACAGCTCTGAGGGGCCCACACAAGCAAAGTCCCAGCGGGCACACGCAGGCCAGAGGGCGTCCCCAGCTCCAGAAAGCCCTTCCGCCCCCCCTCCGCCCCCCCACTGGCACCACCACTGCAGAACCCTCAGACCCCTTGTGTCCCGCTGGGCACCTGCCACCAGGTCGTGCCCAGCGCCTGCGTCTTCAGGACGGGGCCCCTTGGAGCTCCAGGACAAGGGGGCACGCTGCCCCCACCTCCCGCACCGCTGCCACCCTCTCTGCGCGGACCTGCTTACTCCCCAGGACGCACGCTCCCTTCCCGGGCACCCACGCCAGGGGAGACGGCCGTGTGCCACGTGCACGGCCCCCGGGGCACAGGTGGTCCTCGCGCAGCCGTGCCCTCAGAGCGCACGCCCCTCAGCAGCAGGCAGCTCAGATGTGGCTCCTGTGCCCCGACCTCCCCGGGGGCTTCCCTCGGCAGGCACTGAGCCAAGCAGCCTGGCACGGCACCCGGCCGGGGGCCATCGGCGTCCTCACCTCCTGCCAGCAGGAAGCAGCAGGGGCAGCAGCACAGAGGATGGGAGCACACGAAGGGCAGGTGCCCGGCCGCCCCGGCCGGCCGAGAAGAGGCCCAGCCAGGGCGTCTGTCAGGAAGCGCGCTCGCCCTCGGGGACTGGGCCAGGGCGGCCCGAGGCCGCGGGGTCTGAGAGGCACCGTCGGCCATGACAGCACCCCCAAAGGCAGGTCACTGCGCAAGTCTGTTTCCCACTGGAGCCTTCCGAACTCGTCTCCCCCTCCCTATAGGCGAATTAAAATGCACACCAACAACCTTGCTTTCATGAAAAAAAATAAAATAAAATAAGAAATAGCTTTAAACAACGTACCTTTGAGTTTTTGTTCAGTGGCCTAAAATAAAAACAAACAAAAAACAATGTAAATATGAAACTGAAAGAAATTGACTATGATAAAAATGCTCATATATTGCTATAAGACATATTCACTTTTATTAAACAAAGACTGTCATTTAGATGAACTGCACAGGAAAAGATGTTCAGAGAAAGCCCACCTTCCCATAGATGTACCTGACCGTCCTCATTGTTTACTGATAAAGTGTTTGAAATGTTTCTATAGACAACGCAGAAAAGACATCATTGTATGACAATGTACAGTGGAAATCCAGGATGGAACTCTCCTGATTGTTTATGTAATTTTTGAACACCGTCCCCTTCCCACGTAATGGGGCTGATGAGCTCTGCGTGTGCTCTAATGGCTTCACAGGTCCTCGTTTCAGGGACAGGAGACGGGGGCAGTTTCCTGGAGGAAAAGCACACAGCACTCGCCTGGCTGCAGGCCAAGCTGCTAATGCAGCTGAACGATTTCTGACTGGGAGACATTCTCAAACCCGGGTGTCGCTTCTGACACAGCTGACGGTGCTGTGCGTCCCCATGTTCAGAAGGCAGCTCACCAGGGGGTGCAGCCTGCCCCCCCCCCCGCCCCGTGCCTGCCCCCACTGCTGGGTGACACCAGCATACGCTGCCTCCATGTCTGAGAGAGAAAGACCTGCTTATAGACAGAGGCCTCCAGCAAACACCAACTTTTTCATTAAAACCAATCATGTGGGAGTCCTAAAAATAAAAGATACAAGTACAGGCAGGGAGGAGAGACTGAGTGAGTCGTACCTAAATGAACTAGCAGCTGTTTCTAAGCCAGGATAACGCATTTAACTGCCTGTCATGGGGCTGATGATTCACCTTAGTCATATTAAATCGTTACCACAAATACCACTTTTTTAATTACCCCATTTTTCCATGTATAAGATGACCCCGTGTATAAGATGACCCCTACTTTCCTAACCCAACATTAAGACATCAATACACGGGTTACTCCCATGTCTAAGATGACCCCCACACTTTTACTCTAACAATTTTAGAGAAAAGTACTGTCTTATAAATGGAAAACATGGTGCCTCCTATGGTGCAGAACTACGTGGCTGTGTGGCCATCCCCATATGAAGGTACAGCGGACAGGAATCCTTCCAGGAGAACCTGGGTCCAGCCCAGCCCTGAGGCGGCTCCACCCACTCTGAGCACCAGTGATATGTTAAATAACGGAGGCTCGTCTTTTACTTTTATTTTTGGATCAAATGTTTTTAAAAAATTGATGGAAGAGGGGATGCTCGGATGGCTCAGCATGCTGAGCACTCATCTTGCAGCCCTACGGTCCAGGGATGGAGTCGCGACCCCAGCCTATGCAGACCTGTGCTGAGTTGGGGTGTGCACCCAGTTTGGTTCTCACCAGGGCATGCCTCCCATGTGGGGGGGACCCTGACTCAGTTCCTGCTCTGTGCAGCCCCCGCCCACCTGTGGAATTAAACTATATGGAAAAACTAATGAGACTGCCCTGGGCCCTCCCCCTTCTCTGTCTTTCTCTGTGTCAAAACCAATACAAATAAATGTTAAAAAAAAAAAATTGATGGAAGAAAAATGGCAAAAGCTAGTCAAATAACTTGAATACTTTATTTCTGGAGAAATTGTTTTAAAAAATCTAATAGTAGTAAAACAGTCTTATTAGAGATAATTCAGTATATATACACACACACACACACACACATATATATATATATGAATACTTTGAAGTATATTAGAAAGAAGTGTCATGCAAACAATAAAATACACAATTTTCTGAAGCCAAACATTAGAATAAATGTTATTTTGCATTTTGAAAATCACTTTTTAAAACTCTCCTAGTCCCTCCAGTTTACTTCCAAAGGAGACAAAGTTACAGCACACAGAACCATGACCATATTGCTAAGTTCGAGATAGATAGTGTTGCTCTTCGGAGCCTTAAAAGCAGCACAGCTACTGGGCAACTCCTCCGGAGAACTCGGAGTCCTTCAGAACAATCCCGTCCAGTCTGGGGCATCGGCAGAGAGTGGCCCCGAAGGCACACCAGGAGGTGTCTGCCATCAGAACGGGGACTACGGTCGTGAAAAGCTCTGAGTGCTGAGCCCGAGCGCTGTGCACTGACTGCGGGAAGCGGGGATGGGTGGAGGTTCGTTTCTTGCTGTATGACAAGGGACTTGGCACGTGGGGTCAGCAGGTTCATCTGCTCTGTTCAATGGCAGCACTAGTCGCATGGGGCTGCTGACCACAGAGAACTCCACACATGTATAAAATCGCAGATTTTCATTAGGTAGTACTTAAAGCACTAAACTACCTCATTAATATTTCACACTGATTAGATGTGCAAACAGTCATTTTTGGTTATATACTGGGTTATATAAACTATATTAAAATTAACTTCAAGTGTTTTTTTTTACTTTTAAATGACCTTGTCATTTAACCTTTCTGGGTCTCAGTTTCCCAATTCCTCAATGGAGGAAAAACCACCTGTACTGCTTACCGTTCTGAGCTATTTCGAGGCTCAAACAAAATATGAAAACATCTTTTCTGGAAAACTACACCATGCTATGCGAACGCAAGGGGTCGCTGTGGAGCCTCTGACACAACAGAGCTAAAGAGCTCTGGAAAGTCTAGAAACAAAATGAGTTCCGTTGTGAATACTTGTCTTCTTTAAAAACCAACCAACCTGAGCCATGGTCCCAACAAGCAGCTGCTGCTGCTGTCACACTGTCTCCACTCGCTGATGCGGCCGTCAGACGGGGCCAGACATTGAGCACGCAGCCACCGCGGGTCCCAACCCCTCGGTCCCTACACTCACTGCAGTTTGGCTAAAGCTCAGTGTGAAGCCAGCCGGCCAGGCTCTGACCTCGGGCCCCCGCCAGGGGCGCCTGTGAGTTGGTCAGGCTGGGCAGTTCCTCTAGAGCCGCTGCCCGCCCCTGGGAGACTGGGACAAGCCCTGCCTCAGCGTGGCCATGGGGTCAGAGCACTGAGCTCACAGGAGCAGCCAGGACAGAGTCCAGCACAAAGCCAGCACGGACAGGCGCAGGCACAGCGGCCACACCGTGTGGGCTTTGGCTCAGTCCTGCCTCCCACATTTGGAAATGACCTGACTCACATTCACTCCCAGTCCCCAAGCCTTGCTTTTTTCTATATTTCTAGTCATCTACAATGTCTTAACAGCGTCAGGTATTAGAAAAAGAAACTAATATTTCACTTAAGCTATTTTAAATGAGGACTTCCCTATGATTTCTTAGCAAGTAGTAGCCAGTCTAGAGCCCGGGTCGCTGAATAAATGAGTTGTGAGAGACGAGAGAGAGAGGATACAGCCATGCACTGCTTAGCAGTGGGGACCGGCCGGGAACGGCGGCATGCCGCCGTCAGGGGCCCGGCAGCAGGCCAGAAGGTGCCGCCCACCACACACCTACGCCCCGTGCTCGGGAGGCTGAGCACGCACAACGTTCCCTGGGCCCCTCTGGGTTCCTAATGGACTGTCCCTGTAATAACGACAGCAACAGGAGGAAACCAGATTCAATAACTTGCACACACACAGGACACACCCCGAACACTAGGCAACTTGCCAAAATGGCGGAAGCCACCACCTTCCAAACCACCTTCAGCTACAGACAGAAGGTGCTGGGGGTGCTCCCAGGAGAAGCACCGTAAAGCAGGGTTAGATTGCTCTGCAGGTCCAAGTCATCACCTTCAGCACTGGGAAGTTTCTAGAGATGGGGTCGTCCCCTGCTTCTCTGACAGTGAGGGTGACCCCTCACAAATGTAAATGACTCTTACAAAGCAGAACTTATACTTGGTTTCTAGAGCCTCTCCATCTTGTAGCTTCTTAAAGTTAACCAGCCTAAAATAATCCTTCTGCGAAAGAGACTTGTTTTGGGGTGAAGAACCCTGTTTCTCTACAGCCCCTAGGCTACAGAGCTACAGGGCTTTGTGCTGCACACTGGAGTCTGCGCAGTGCACCGCGCCACCATGTTACAGGCTCGCCTCACCGGGTGACAGGAATGCTCAGCTTCAGGATGCTCTAACTGGACCAACGCTGTACACACGGTCCCTTGTTGCTACGAGGCACGTGCCTGCAGGGGGCTGGACTACGGGGCAGGCCATAAGAGAACAGCTAACGACTCTGACGAGTGCAATGCTGTAGGACTGGGTATAGTCCCACCAAGCTCACTGGGAAAATCTGCTGCTTACACTGCTGAATGAGACCCCTGGCCTCAGAACAAAATGGTCTTCAGAAGGCATGAAAATTAAATACTAAAATTTCCAAAAAGAGGAATGAAATTGGGGGTTTTCTAACAACCCATGTCTCAAATCAAGCACATATGAATCCATAAAGCCTATAAAAATCTCTTCAGCTCTCAGCACAGTAACAAAGCAGTCTGAGCACCAAGAGACTCCCACGTGTGTGGCTGCTTCCCCCACAGCCCACAGCCACCATGTGCGTTCTAGGAACTCCACTTACAAGCGGAAAGCAGCGGCCACACCAGATCACCCCTCGGTAATTAACCCAGTTCCCAACCTGCTCCTGCCTCCTCACTACAGCTCCCTCAAAAGTCCTTCTACAAGTGTCTTCTAAAAACACACTCTGGGTATAAATCCATGGTGACAACCTACTGCCCTTACAGAAGCTACATCCCCATACTCCATCACATCATTTTCTGGGTCTCAGAATCAGAAGTAAAGAGCCATGATTTTAAAATACGAAATAGAAGCCTTTTCAAAAAGTAAAATTTGGGGAGGCCAGGATGGCTCAGTGGGTTAAGCGCTCACTTTGCAGCGCCGGGGACCGAGGATCGAATCCCGGCCCCAGACCGTGCGAAACCATATGCTGAACTGGGAGCTTCCCCAGTTCAGTTCTCTCTCTGTCTCTCTCTGTCTCTCTCTGTCTCTCTCTCTGTCAAAAATAAATAAATAAAAATATATTTAAAAAAAAAACAGAATTCTTAAAAAAAAAAAGTAAAGTTAAAAGACAAAGCCATGCATTGATTTCTACTATTAGAGATGTATTAGGGCTGAAATATAAAGTTATTTTTGTATAAAATTCCTTTAAAGAAGAATTTAAATAAATTTAGATTTAAATGGTAGACAAAATAAGAAAAACTATCATAGTAACAGCACTGTAGTGAGCCTAGTTGGTCTCCAACTGCCTATACGAGATTTGTGACATCTGGTTTCTTATTTAAAATAAAGAATAACCCGTGGTCTGATGTTAAATTTCTTTAGAAAATTGCAGGGGCTATTAGAGACTGTGACCTCCATACTCATGGCATGAAGACCTTTGAAATGCCTTGTAAAACTTACCACAAGACGTTACCTCCCGCTTTAAAGCACACCTTAAGATTGTGAAAAATAAAGCAAGCGTGTAAGTGGTGTCGTGTGTCCACAGGAGGAAGCCGGGACCCTGTCCTGGAGCATCAACGGCTGAGGGAGCCGGATTCCAGTCCCTTCCTACCTCTGTCTCTCAAGAAACTCACCGTGCGGCTTGAGTCCTCATACAGGAAACTAGAATGTGCAGTATCTGAAGTCTTTCAAAAACGAAACACAGAGGTTTTTAAAGGTGCGCGAGAGTACATGTGCACATGGCAGGTCACGTTTCGATGCCTCTCCTGGGCCTGCCTCCGACCTCCAAAGGTGGCTGTTGCCACCTGAGGATACCTGCTGGCTCCTACAGACAAGACAAGCTCTAGGAACTGTCTTAAAAGTCCTGTGACTCACAGCTTTCACAGGGGCTGTCAGTGTGCCAGCCAGGGAACCTGCTTTGTTGGGTCTGTTTCTAAAACTACCTGGTGACAGCCCTTCGCAGTGCCAGCCCCGCCTTCATCAATGGCTGCACGCTGCTACTCAGGAACCGGAAGAGCAACCTCCTGTGCAGCGTCAGCCTAGCCCCCTCAACTTCCCACTTGTGGGATTCAACTTGCCTCTTTGCTAGTTCAGTGGCTGATACTGCTGTCTGTGGCTCTGGCAAAAGGAGAAAACATGCCCTGGTCTCAGGCTCTGATGGAAGCAGCTGGGCGAGAGGCCGGCCGCGTGCGGTCAGGTCAGCAAGGTGGACTGGGAGAGGGCAGGCAAAGCTGCCACTTCAGATTTGGTGAGAAGCCAAACGGCACAATCATCATCCATGTGTTAAAGACTGTGCCTTGGAGATTTAGGATTGGCTATGAAACAGTATAAGGATGAACTTTCACAGGTAGAGCCGTTATATGTATGTTACAAATTAAAAGGTATACTCACATTACGTATTTTAACAAAATTCAGAGCAGTCATTCCTGTGACCCCTCCCTTTCTGAGCACTTCCTCAGTGAAGAAGGTAAACTCCAAATACACATGCTTCCCTGCAAACACCCTGGGCCCTCCTCTGCGCACGGCACATCCCCCCTGACTTATGGTCTCCAGGGCGCTAGAAGCGGGATCAGCACTGCGATGCTCGCCAAGCTGCAGACGCTGTAAAGGGCACACGGCCATCCCCTTTCACACCACGGAAGGAGTCTGATAAGCCTTCCCCCAACCTCAGACTTCAGAGGAGACAACTTTTTCATAACAAATCCTGAGCAAAGACTGATCAGACTTGGAAGACAACCCGACACCTCTGCCTGCCCCTAGGGCATCGGCCAAGTCTCCCCTGAAGGTGACGCGGACTCTCCAGGAGCGGGTGCCGGCGCCAGAAACTCACTCCCATCCCTAGCTGTGGTCTCTCCTGACGCGCTTCCCCTCAGGCCCTGGCTGGGTCATCTGGCCTCAATGCTCTTGTGCTCGGCACTGCGCCCCTCCCGGCTCCTGCCTACCTCACGCACATTCAGCACCGCAGCCTGACTTCCGTAAGCCCTCACGCAGTGCCCTCGGTAGGTTCCTGGACCTGGGGTGAGACCTGTATCATGACACAGTTTTACCACAGGCTTCTCGATATGGACAGGAGGTAAGTTCCACGGCATCTCATCAAGGTCGTAAATAAAAAGACGTCATGGAGGACCAGGTGTCTGTGTGTTCCCTAACCGGTTAACAGCTCCCAAAGCGAACGCGCTCCCTCCAGCTGGAGCCCAGGAGCCAAACGAGGTCACTCTGCCCCCTTCATATCTGTTCAGTCACTTCTGTGGACTCTTAGGCCCTTCAGCACTATCTTTTTTTATTAAAGATTTATTTTTATTGTTTTTGACAGAGAGATACAGAGACAAAGAGAGTAGGGAGGGCCCAGAGCAGTCTCCATTGTTGTACATCATTGGTTTTTCCACATAGTTTTATTCCACAGGTGGGAGTGGGGCTGCACAGGGCGGGAACTGGGCCGGGGTCTCACCCCGGTGAGAACTGAACTGGGGCACTCCCCAGCTCAGCATATGGGTCCACATGGGCCGGGGCCGGGATTTGATCCTAGGTCCCGGGGGCTGCAAAGTGAGCGCTTAACCCACTGAGCCATCCCGGCTTCCCCACTTCAGCACTATCTTGATGTCTAGTTTCCACCCCTTCCAATCCAAGTCCACAACTCCCAAGATCAGCCCAATGGCCAGAACCCCGAAGGCAGATGACAACTCCCTCCACCCTCTGCAACCCCCCCACCCCAAAAACCTGCCCTTTAACACAGGGCCATGGACGCCTGTCCCCTAGGGGGCTCCGCTGGGACCCCTTTTCTAGCCTGCCCTACTTCATGTGGCTGGTTTCCCCAGCCTGACTGAAGCACCCCCATCTGTGCTCACAGCTCCCCACCTACCACAGTCCTGTGTCTTGTTTTCTCACTGTTAAATAACCTGGAACAGGTATGCTGCTGCGGTCTGTATGTTAAAAGTTAGAGGCATGCTTTCTCACTAGAACACAGAAGTGGAAGGGTAATCTCACCGGCTCCTTCAGAGCGTCGTTAAGGCCCCTGAGACCCTGACCCCGTAGACAGTCAGCTGAGCCAGTGGTCACAGCCGTTACTTAGTATCAACTTACACTCATGTGTACAATTATGAATACAATCTTAATTTTCTGCAATCTGTATTGGTTTGGTTTCAATTTCTGACAACATACTGGCTAGAAACTTTTTGCAACAAATCAGTCCAGGTACTAAATAAAATGTGTACAGGAAATTAATTGACATTTTATTTCCATTGATGTGTACTGCTATTTCCTTTATTATTATATTCCTGCATTACTTTATTTCCTATTATGTATATGCATTACATTACCTCATTTAATTCAATTCTCATTTTACACTACATAAGAAGACTAAGGCCCAGAGAGGCTAAACAAAGTTCAAGGCCACACTGTTGTGATGTCCCTCTAGAAACTCCATGCTCTGCTCACCTACCCCACAGCTGCGTGACAGATAAAGACTGGTGTAAACCACTTACCTGTGAAAAAGCTATCAGCAAAATTAAATAACTACACATTAGATTAATTAAATTTAAATTAAATTGCATACACTTGGCAAGTTACTATATATGCATATTCAAGGATATTAAATATTAGAAAGAAACGTCACTGAACTTAAAACATTAAATCAAATGCTTTAAAAAATCCAATAAGGGTAACTTTCTTTTTCAATCTGTTTAAAGTACTTAATAGAAATAATGAGTTTATACCTTCTTTTGAGCAGCTTCCTTCTTTTTCTTGTCGTCTTTTTTCTTTTTCTTTTCTTCCATCAACTGTTCCTCTTCTTGCACTAAATCCCTGGACCATACAGTTGCAATTAACTTTCCAAAATGTATTAAGAGATAAAAATAACATAAATATGGATACATTTTCACTCTTATCAGAAGTAAAGACAGAGCAAAATTATTCTCTTGTCATTCACTGAATAAACACACAACTAACTACACAGCCACTGCACAGTTTCTCTTTTGTAAGTCAAAGCAGTAGAGCTGTTATCTTAATGTCGGATCAGGGAGGACAACCAAAAACTGGCAAAAGTTACACTGGGAAACAAGCTGCTCCCTCCCGGTCTAGAATGTAACCACCCCGAGCCCGCACCACCCTGCTTGTGCCCCCGCTGTCAGGCGTGCCCAACTAAGGGCCAGGCCAGGACCCGCCCGTAACAGTCTCCTGCTCAGGCAGCGGGGTCGCTGGCTTTCCTTGCTCTAAAGGGCCTTGTGATCATTTTTAGAGCACACTGTTATTCATATAGAGACAACATATTCCAGCATTACAGCAATTTCATATTCTATAAACATGCCAAAGTATTCTCTATCTACTAGGGAAACAACACTCGCTATGTAAGTCTGTTTCAGTTCTTACAATCACAAATACTCAAGAGTTGTCGACAGAACCTCCAGCTCAGGATTTCAAACTGACACAGACGGAGCAAGCCTGTGCCTCTTGCTGTCCACTCCGCCTCACTAAACGACGGGGAACGGCACTAAGCTGCTGAGAGTGGAGGAGTGCACAGAGCTCTGGAAGCTACAACCCCAGAGTAAACCCAAGAGATGCCGTAAATGGCTGTCCGTGCTCTGCTGTTGCCGGTGGGGCTCTGAGTGGCATCAAGATCAGAGGCGAGAAAGTGGGACGGGTACGGAGACCAGAAGGCGCACACATGGTCTGTTCTGGGCCCACCTGAATCCAATCTGATAGCAAAGACCACCTCTGTAAAGACACCAAACCTTTGGTGGGAGGCAGGTGCCCAGATCACAGCCTCTCCCACTGGAGGCTCCTGCCACTCCCCACATAACACCCCAGAGAGAAGCCCCCCGACCAACAGCCATCACCCCATCAGCACAGCATCTGCCTCCTGTTCAGGGTTGGTGCCTGCAAAGTCGGAGGGGGTGGGGGAGATCACTCCAGTCACCTGCACTAATCACTGTCAAGGCCAGAAGCGAGCCCTTCACCACGGTACCAACAGACAACACAAGGAAGCTGCAGCAGGGACCAGCAGGGACGTCGTGAGCACCAGGCAGGCAGGAGAGGGTCCAGGGGTGACTGGAGAGACGAGACAGGCAGGCAAGTCCCGAAGGGGCTGGAAGGGGGACTGCGGAGGTGGCACAGCACTCAGGCTGGCTTTGCCTGATGGGGAAACACTAAGTGAGTGACAGCAGGTGTGACCGATGATAATTCAGTGAAGTTCACGGCTGCAAAGTCCCTTAGAAGCCGGAGGAGTAGGACACGTGCTCTATTTTGGTGCCCTATTTTGCTGCCATGTGTGCAGAACAGAACTGCCCTGTGCCCCTGAAGGTGCTCCAGAGCCCAGTCGTGAGCCCCTCACCAACTCTCACGGTGCCCAAGACGATTCCGTCTACTCTACACCAAGATGAGCTGGGCGCTTGTGCAGAAACATCAGCAACCATTAGCACTTACTCAGTGTCCCCCCAGTCACAGACACATCATTTTCTGCTCTTGTTCCAGGTCACTGTGTTTTACCCCACAGAATGTCCCTTTACTACCATAGTTTTCCGTGTACAAGACACCTCCCCACCCTCATGTATAAGACACCTTCTACTTTTCTAATCCAACATTAAGACATCAATACATGGGTTACTCCTGTGTATACGATACCCCCTAATTTTTAGTCTAACAATTTTAGACAAAAGTATCGTCTAATACACGAAAAAATACAGTACCGTATTTTCCGGCATATAAGACGACTTTTGAAACGAAAAAAAGTCAACTGAAAATCGGGGGTCGTCTTATACGCCGAGTGTATCCCGAAAAACGTCTCGATATGTCGCTAAACGAATTTTCCAACTCGATCCCGCACCAATCACTGCAAGGCTGCTCGT
>PVKE010011620.1:18594-39984 GCA_004027555.1 Craseonycteris thonglongyai
ATGCATGCAATATACATGTTCTATCAATGTACGGTATATTACGGTATGTTCGAAAAATGTCATTCATTAAAAATTTAATTAAAAAAAGAACTGGTGTTGCCTCGGAAGTGGGGGGTAGTCTTATACAGCGAATATAGGCCTAAACCTATGTTTTAACTGTAAAATTAGGGGGTCGTCTTATATGCCCGGTCGTCTTATATGCCGGAAAATACGGTATTTACTTGGGAGTTTTTTCTCCCTTCTCAAACTTTATTTGGAAGGCTTTTTGATAAGGTTAGCAAGTACTTGGCAGGCCAAAAATGGTCTCTTTAGTACTTAAAAGATGTACCACATTTCCTCCCAAGGAAATAGTACAGTGTCAGTGGATACTATAACCATGGGGGAGGGGGTCTGTTGAACACTGTCATCAAGGCCACTAACTACTTCCCCTGTCTCCTCATTCAGAAAGCCCACTGGAGAAAACACCTCTGACTACCATTCACCACACTGACCAAAGGACAGAAGGCGGGCGGGTCTGCTGGCCTAAGTGCCCCTCCACCCTGGAGACAAGCCCACAAACCCAAAGCTCCAGCTAGCACCGCCCACCCCACGAGGTCCAATAGCAGGAGGCCTCAACTCTGTGAGCACAACCCTGGAGTGACAACAATGTTAGCGCCGATGCTGGGTACTGGGCGCTGGGCGCGTATGTGCCCATTTAATCATCACTTCTAAAAACCATTATGCAAATACATTTCCCTTGACTGAAGCTAGGAAAGGTGAAGTGATTTGTCCAGCCCCACAGCTGGTGCAGGGTGGGGACAGGATGCAGGTCTTCCGCTCCCCTAGGCCACAGTACTCCCATGGAAAGTGCTAGAATAAACCCTTTCCTTTAGACGGGCTAAGGGACTGATCCTCTTACTTACATCTGTGTGCCTCCACAATCCTTTGCGTATTTCCTTCTACCTTCTACAAGAACACTTGGGGAAGCTGGGTTGGCTCAGGGGGTTAAGCGCTCACTTTGCAGCCCTGGAGCCTGAGGATTGAATCCTGGCCCATGTGGACCCACATGCTGAGCTGGGCTGTGCCCCCAGTTCAGTTCTTGCCGGGGCCTATGAAGGAGGCTCCCGGCCCAGTTCCTGCCCTGCACAGCCCCGTGCCCACCTGTGGAGTGAAACTATATGGAAAACTAATGCTGTCTACTATGGAGACTGCTCTGGGCCCTCCTCCTTCTCTCTCTCGCTCTGTCAAAAAACAAAAATAAATCTTAAAAAAAAAGAACACTTATAACAGAATGTACTGTAGGAGACACAAAGTATTAGAGATCTAAGAACCATGGAGGTGTGTAACCAGGAGCAAGAACAGAAAAGAATCAGACAATGGCTGAACAACACTGGTTTTAACAAGAGGGGAGCAGGCACTCAGCAGCATTTTTTATCTTGTGAATGTTTGTGGGCGGGTGGTGTGGGAGAAACAACTAGACCACAACTACCGAATAGCTGTAAGGTCCTACACTGGAGGAATTCAACAGTTTGTTTTGTTTTTTAATTTTAAGGTCAGAGAAATAGAAAGATTTATCCAGAATGAGCAACAATGTCCTTAAAAAGGCTGCGCTCTCACTTCCTGCTTGTGAGAGGACCCGTCACAGGCCACGTGCTAAATGCTATGAAGTCTCCTTGCTGTGTCTACTGAAATAATTATATGACTTTGGTCTTTTGATTGCTGATATGATTAATCGTATCAATGGACTTTCTAGTACTGAACCACACTTGCATGTGCTAGCACAAACCCAACTCTGCATTAATTTTTTTATAACTTGTTGAATTTTATTTCTAATAAAGGCAAATTAAAACTATAATAAATTACTATACCATTTTTTTTCCAATTTAATTGGCAGAAATGTTCAAGAGTAATAATACCCAGTGCTGGCAAGAATAGAAGTTAAGAAGTTCTCCTATATTGCTGGTAGAAAACTACTCAAAATCCGTGGAAAGGACTGTGGTAACAGCCTTAACAATGAGAGCTCTGCATGTTCTAAGCAGCCATCCCATTCTTCAGATGCAACTCACAGTCACACAGCACAAGCACACGAGGCAAAATGCACCTGAAAGTTCACTGCAAGGTTCACAAGGGCTGAACAGAAGAAAATCGGCATGTCCATCAACAAAGAAATTGCTCCATCACAGCACAACGTATGGTGTGGAAGAGGCCTTGACCTGTTGACTGATTTGAAGGAATGACCCTAATATATCAAGTGAAAAAAGCAAGTTGCAGAGCAGGGAACAATGTTATCCACGTGTTCTTAAGGCTGTCCATATAACTCTATACAGATCTAGAGGAAGGCGAGGAAATATCCTCCTGAACTATGAACATCCGAGTGACCTCACAACTGGACTAAGTGCTTAGGAAGATTAAGTTTTTAAAAGCACATTTCTATTTAGAGTGTTATGGTAAGCATGCATTGTTTTTGTAAGTCTGTACAAGAAGTTTTTAGATGCTATCATGTCTAGGGTTTGCCTTCACTACTTTCTCCAGGGCCTATTTCATGCCCCCAAAAAGGAAAAGAGAAAACTGAAACAAGATCGACAAAACATTGGCAATTGCTGAAGCTGTAAAGCTGTAATGAGATGTAGGTTCCTTAATCTGTTGTTTCTATTTTTGTGTATGTTTGAAATTTTCCAGAACAAAGAACAAAGACAATATAAGCCCCAAAATCAGTGATTAAAAGCAACTGACAAGGAGGGAAACTGGAGACAGGAAGAAGTAGGTGAGAGAACCAGGGGCAGGGGCACAGGAGGGGCTCGGGAAGCCAGGGTCCAGGGGTGGCAGGAGCACCTGGGAGATGACTCTTCCGGTCCACACTTCCTGATGCCTGTCCGTCAGATTTTCCTGCATTCCCAACAGTTAAGTCATCACTGCCAAAGGGCCTTCTTTCTAAGCTGCTGCTGAAGTGTGGAGTGGTGAGCAATTTGGAAGGATCTATTAATACTACGTGTTTAAATGTCACTATGTTTCTGACCCTCCAATTCCAAGCTAAGCCTCCAGAAACAGAACTGTACCAAATAAACCCCTACAAAGCAGCCAGCCAGCCAATCAGCAGGGAGTTAAAGCAGAAGGGACTTCCGCCCTGCAGTGCTGCGCAGCCGTTCCAGGAAGGAAGGGGCTGTGGAGTTCCACGGCATACGGAAAAGAGCCGACACAGCCGTCTGAAGTGTGAGCCTTGGAGAGGCTATGAGGTCTGGCCCTGGCAGGCGTCCAGGAACTGGGGTCACAGGGAGGTCCCTACCACCCCCTAACTGATACGGCACTATGACTTGTGCTGACACCCTGCCTTCTCACTAGAGTCTGGAATCTGGGCAGGTGTCAGGCAGAGGAGGCCTGCAGCCTAGCCACTAACAGCAGTCCAGGGCCCTGAGTTTGTAATGTTTCCTGCAGACATTTTGTACACACTGTCATAACCTGATGCTACAGAAAATGAGCACGCCCCGTGTGATGTCACAGGCAGAGACCTCATGGGCACTACGCTGAACTTCCCCAGGTTCTGTCCCCTGTGCCTCCGCCCTCTGTGGCTTCTGCTGAAAGAAATCACAGTCCAGAGTGTGATGAAATGCTGAGTTCTATGAGTCTCCTAGCAAATTGTCCAACCTGAGGGTGGTCTTGGGGACCCCTGACAAACACAGCTTTATAGAGAGCTCTAGGACACACTGCTGCTGAGTCAAAAAAGGTCAAGGTCAGATCGGTATACGAATCATGAGAAAAACAAAAAGAAACTCCCATTAAAAAAGTACGCAGTTTCCCACAGTACAGTAGGAAAGCAGGGGGAGCAGATTCTAAGGGACCTGGATGAGCTGACTCTGCATCAAATTACTTAACAAGCTGCTACACAGTTTAGTCAATAAGCCAAAAAGGAAGGTGCTGGGGGACCCTGTGAACCAAGCAACGTGCTGCGCGCTGGGCACGTCAAAGCAGGAAAGCTGGTTTTAAAGCACACTTGTACAGGAACAACCACCGAACACACCTGAGGCAAGGCCACCTGCAGCCACGGGGCCGAGGCCGTGACAAGGGACAGCAGTGACACGTGCACATGAGCTGTCACGGCTCCAGAAGGCTTCGAGGAGCCGTGAGAGGGGGATGAATCCTGAGGAGCAGGCAGGATTTCTAGGCAGGGAGCCAACACCAGCAAAGCAGGGGGCTCAGCACGGCCAGTCCAGAAAGCACCGCTCACGCGGGCGACAGGGAGAGAGAACGCTCTAGGCACAGGAGAAACCAATCTGCTAAACAAACAGGGCGAGATGACTGCTGCAGTAATCCAAGTAAATGTGTAACATCCTGAACCATGCCGGTGGCAGCAGAAACAAAAAGTGAAGGACAAGTCCAAGAGTCATAAGAAATTACAAGAGTTGACAATAAGAATAACAAGAGAGACATGTATTAATGACAAGTCTACGTTTTAAAAAGCAAAACTATTCAATTTTTTTTTTATTGTTTGAGAGAAGGTGAGGGAGAGAGAGAGACAGAGAAGGGGGCGGGCCCAGAGCAGTCTCCAGTTATATATCATTACTTGTGACATGTTTCAATTCCACACAGGTGGATGTCGGGCCACTCAGGGCGAGAACTGAACCTGGGGGTCTCCCACATGGGAGGCGAGAACCTTCACTTCACCACCAAGCCATCCCAGCAGATACCAGGTGTGCTGCGGTTTAGCATATGGGTTTGCACAGGCCGGGACCGGGGCCAGGAATCAAACCTTGGACTTTGTGATTACAAGGCAAGTCTCAAACACTGAGCTACCCCAGCATCCCCTCGAAACATTTTTAATGGAGACTCCGCGGTCAGAAACAACAACAGTGGGACAAGAAGTGAGATGTTTCTCTCCTGCTTCAGGAAAGAGAAATGGCAACTTTCCAGAAGACCAGCTAGCCTATCAGTCAGCACCCTGCCATGGGCTCATCTTCACACAAAAGCCAGTTGTACGTTACAAGCCAGTTATAAAAACACATGTCAATCTTCTGCCAAAAAATCGTGTTCACTTTTACTCTATTTCTGGTGGGGCAGTGCAGGGCAGTGCAGGGCAGGAATGGGTGGGGCCTCCCACATGGGAAGCCCACCAGGGGCAGGAGCGAACCAGGGGCCTCCCACACAGGAGGCTTGTCCTGGTGAGAACCCACAAGTGGGGGCACACCCCAGCTCAGCGTATGGGTCCACATAGGCCAGGGCAGGCCCAGGATATGATCCTTGGACCCTGTACAAGCCGAGCACTCAACTTGCTGAGCCATCCCGGCTTCTCCTGAATTTTCTTTTTAAAAAGACTCATTACTATTCGGAGGTAGAAAGGGTATGAGAGAGGTGTGTATGTGCAAACACTGAAATAGGTACATAAAATCAACACCTCCATAAAATGGAATACGATGCAGCTAGAAAACAGATAAAGATGGACTCCGTGCGCTGGCATGAAAGGTTCTAGAAGGTATACAGTTAATTGGGAAAAAAACCGAAGCTTCAACGTACTGCCTTTGTGTTAGGTTGGTGCAAACGTAACTGCGGCTTATGCGTTGTTGAAATTTGCCATCTGATATTGGAATATGTACTTAAATAAATGTGGTTATGTTATACATCATTTTAATGTGCATTTTTCGCTGAAGAATGGGATGGCTACTTAGAACATGCAGAGTTTTCATTGTTACGTTTTTTCTTTGCTAATGACTTATCACTTGCTATTAATTTTCTTACTCAAGTTCAAAATGGGTCATAAAGTAGCAGAGACAACTCTCAACATCAACAACACATTTGGCCTAGGAACTGCTAACAAACGTACGGTGCAGTGGTGGTTCAAGTTTTGCAAAGGAGACGAGAGCTTTGAAGATGAGGAGCGTGGTGGCCCGCCATCAGAAGTTGATAACAACCAATTGAGAGCAATCATCAAAGCTGATCCTCTTATAACTATATGAGAAGTTTCTTAAGTTTTCAACAAGGTCTATTCTTTTTTTTTTAAGATTTTATTGTTTTTGACAGAAACAGAGAGAGACAGAAAGAAGGGGGAGGGCCCAGAGCCGTCTCCATAGTTGTACGTCATCAATTTTCAACATGGTTTTGTTTTACACAGATGGGCGGAGGCCGCACAGGGTGGGAACTGGGCTAGGGGCCTCCCACATGGGAAGCTCACCCAAGTTCAGCATATGGGCCCACATGTGCCAGGTCCGGGATTTGATCCTCAGTCCCTGGGGCTGCAAAGCGAGCGTTTAACTCACTGAGCCATCCCGGCTTCCCCGACAATGATCATTCTACAGTCATCGGGCATTTGAGGCAAATTGGAAAGGTAAAAAAAGCTTGTTAAGTGGGTGACTCATGAGCTGACCAAAAATCCAAACAACTGTAGTTTGTAAGTGTCATCTTCTCTTATTCTATGCAACAACAAAAACATTTCTTGATTGGATTGTGCCAGGCGAAGAAAAGTGGATTTTATACAACCGGTGACAACCAGTTCAGTGGTTAGACCGCTAAGAAGCTCCAAAGCACTTCCCAAAGACAAACTTGCACCAAATAAAGGTCATGGTCACTGTTGGGTGGTCTGCTGCTGGTCTGATCCACTACAGCTTTCTGAATCCCAGTGAAACCATTCCATTTGAGAAAGAGGCTCAGCACATCGATGAGATGCACCAAAAACTATAACACCTATAGCCGCCACTGGTCAAGAGAAAGGGCCCAATTCATCTCCATGACACTACCTGACTGTATGTCACACAGAAGCGCTTCAGAAGTTGAACAAATTCGGCTACAAAGTTTTGCTTCATCTGCCACATTCACCTGACCTCTTGCCAGCCAACTACCATATCTTCAAGCATCTCAACAAGTTTTTGAAGGGAAAACACTTCCACAACCAGCAGGATGCAGAAAATGCTTCCCAAGAGTTCATCAAATCCCTAAGCATAGATTTTTACCCTATCGGGTTACACAAACTTCCTTCTCGTTGGCAGAAACATGTTGAATGTAATGGCTCCTATTTTCATTTACAATGATTTAAAATTCACGGTTCGAAACCACGACTACTTTTGCACCAACCTAGTATTAAAGGGGGAAGAGATGAGACCATATGCCCCATGTACTTTATGTGCATTAAGAAATTCTCAAGTATAGACTCATAAAATGGCCTATCTGTGACAGGAATATGGGGAGAAAAGAGGACAAGACACAGGGTAGCAGCAATACTGTATATTTTTAAATAATTGATTCTGAAGCATAAAGTACAACAGAAAGCTTAGCTTTGGAGACACAGATGACAGTGAAGAGTCAACATATCTTCACCTCAAAAACGAAGGGGAAATGGGATATGAAGAGGCGGCAGTGAGGGTTCAGATGATACATACGCGTCTACACTTCTTCAAAAAGGAAAAGGGTGAGCTTGACAGGGGACCTTCACTAGCCACGTAATCTGAGCAATAAAGTACAGCAAGTCCCCAGCAACACCGTGGAGGTTCCGTGACTAAGTGAAATGGTAAGAATGGAACCAATTTTACCACAGGCAACTCGATACAAACAGGAGTGGAGTTCCAACAGCAGTTCATCAGCATGGTAACCACTGACAAAAGAGCAATCCACAAATCCCTATTGACATTAATGAATGAGTGATGGATGGACAAATAGCAGCTCGTACATAAAAGAAGAGCAGACTTAGAAAACTCCGATTTGAGATGAGAAACAAGATTATCTGCAGTCTCAAAGTTCTCCCAACAATGTAAGTATTGGAAGCCGGGATGGCTCAGTGGGTTAAGCGCTCACTTTGCAGCCCTGGGGACCGAGGATCGAATCCTGGCCCCGGCCCTTGCGGACCCATGTGCTGAACTGGGGAGTTTCCCCAGTTCAGTTCTCTCTCTGTCTCTGTATCTTTCTCTCTCTCTATCAAAAACAATTAAAACAACCAAAAAAAAAACCAAACAAAAAACCAAACAATGTAAGTATTAATTACAAAGAGAAAAGTACTAATTTTACAGTGACAAAACCTGACATCTACCACCTTAAC
This sequence comes from Craseonycteris thonglongyai, assembly GCA_004027555.1. Taxonomy (NCBI): domain Eukaryota; kingdom Metazoa; phylum Chordata; class Mammalia; order Chiroptera; family Craseonycteridae; genus Craseonycteris; species Craseonycteris thonglongyai. The sequence goes on from PVKE010011620.1 coordinate 26,588, forward strand.
CAAGTACAGATGCAGTTACCATGAACCGCGATGGAATAAATTTATACCATGAACCCCCTGACATGATGCACGAAAGCAAAACATACCAGTTCTGAGCTATTCCTGCAAAAATGAACAACCTGAAGCAAATCAAGAGGACATAGCCCAAGGGACATTCTACTAGATCCCTAGCCTGCATCCTCTAAAAAGTCTCCTTAGGGCAGGGGTGGCAAACCTATGGCACGCGTGCCCAAAGTGGCACGCGGAGCTGTGAATACCATTTAAAAAATTATTGTTTACGCTCTTATAGACATAAAAATAATCAATACCTCTATCTCACTTGATGGGTTGGCACGTGAGTTGAGCGAGTATACTCTTATTTCATAAACTTTGGCACTCAATCACCAAAAGGTTTGCCACCCCTGCCTTAGGGGATGCCAGGATTGCAATCGCGAGAACTGGGGTTCAGTTCCTGGAGCCAGCCCACGCAAACCTCACATGCTGAACTGCGGCACAACTGGTAACCGCCGGGATGGCAGCAAAGGTTCTCGCCTCCCATGTGGGAGGCTCCCAGTTTGGTTCTGCCCCGCACGGCTCCACATCCACAGGTATGAAATGAAACCATGTCACAACCAATGATGTGCAACTGTGTAGACGGCTCTGGGCCCTCCCTTCCTTCTTTTTCTCTCTCTCAAAACAATAGAATAAATCTTGGGGGGAAAAAAAGTATCTTTAAAATTAAATGCAGCCTGTGTTCCTGGATTGAATGTCCGACTGGGAAATTCTTTTATTTGCTCTAACGGCATTATTGAGACAACTTTTGAGTAATGTCTGTAGATTTGCCATTTAAACTGGACCAATATTACTATCCTAGTTTTGATACTGGTGCTGTAATGACCAAGAAAATGTCTTTGATTTTAGGAAATCAGTATTTAAGATTTTAGGGGTAATGGGACATCATATCTCCAAGCTACTCTCAAACGGTTCAGGAAAAAAAACCAATTTGTAAAAAGAGAATGATAAAGTAGAAGTGGTTAAGCATTAACATTAGAGGAATACAGGTGAGGGATATTCAGGAATTCTTTGCTGTACTGCAAAATTTCTCTAAATCTGCAAAAATTTTTAAATAAAAAGTTAAGGATGAAGACACCTGGTTAGATTAGAAATTGCAGAAAATAAAGACCCCACCCTGCTGACAGAAGCACCGACATCTTACACAGCGCTCTGCGTAACTGGTCCACTTGGAACCCACACCCTGCACCACAGAGCTGATGACGGCACCCAAAGGTCAGGAACAGGAAGCCTAAGGGGCTTGTTCACTACAAGCCAGTGGTCAGGCGGGACCAAAACCCCTCCCAAATGCTGCTCCTCCTCTGAAGTTGAACTTAATTACTAGTTCCTTCCCAACTCATACAAACCTCAACCTTGACCTCTAATTAAACAATGCTCATTTTCTCAGTATTTCAGATGTTAATCTCACTCTTCCAAACAGAATTACAGCTCTGGAGACAAAAACCAGTTCTCCTTGTACTGGACTCCCCAGCAGTGGGCACTTGGTTAAAGGCCAATTCCTGCTTCCTTGCTTCAGAAGCCCTCGAACCCCAAACCACGGACATGCACTCTCCACTTACTTCTACCACACCCTACTTCTTTATGGCCCGCTGAAATCCAATTCACTGTGCGAGCAGCACTCGGTTAGAGCACCGGCGCCAACGAGAAGTGGGCTGAACGCTCAGTTCCTGCCTGCTTGTAAAACTTGTTCAATTTCTCTAGAGTAGGGGTGTCCAGCCCTGTGGCTTCCCCGGGCCACACATAAAATACACTAATACTAACGACAGCTGATGAGCTAAAGAAAATCTTAGCATGTTTTAAGAAAGTTTATGACTTTGGGTTGGGCCGCGTTCAAAGTTGTCCCGGGCCACATGCCACACACGGGCCATTGGATGAGCTGGCTCTAAGCCTTCATCTCCATTTCTGAGAAGCCTCACACTGTACCTTCCTCAAAGGGTTGTTGTGAGGATTAAATTAGGTGGCGCAAAGAAAGCACTCAACAGATGGATACACACAAGGGCACACCACGCTAGCTGTAGGACACGCGGCACCTAACACCACACCCAACACGGTGAGGACGCAGAGGCTGCGATCAGAGAAGGGAGAGCGCCCAGCAGACACTGACGCCCCTAACATGGCTGTCGTCAGGGCGACCAGAGGCCACGAGTGCTGGCGAGGAGTGGAGAGAAGGGAGCCCATGTGCACTGCTGGTGGGGCTGCAATGGGTGCACCTACTATAGAGAACTGTATGTAGACACACCTCCCAATGGCCCCGCCAGCCCACTCGAGGCAGTACATCCAAAGGAAAGGAACACAGGAGACCAAGAGGAGAGCTGCTCACTGCTCACGATGGCCAGGACACGAGAACAACCCAAGTGTCTGTCAGTGCGTGAAGACGTGCACACACACAGTGGACTCTGACTTGACCATGAGAAGGAAAGCCTGCCATTTGCAGTTACAGGGATGAATCTTGAGGGCATTTAGCTAAGTAAAATAAGCCAGACAGACAAATACTGCACAATATCACTCATATGTGGATCTAAATATGATGAACTTGTAGACACTGGTGACAGATGTCAACTAATGCTTTGGCAGTGATCACACTGGACTATTATTTAATGCATCATATTAGCATGCCAGAACCTTAACTGTATATACAAAACTAGATGTCAGTTACATCTCAATTTTAAAAAACCAGCCATACAACTGGGCAATGTGCTAACCACTGGGGATAGAAAAGCAAATGAAATTGAATTTACTTGTTAACCATTCTTTTCAAATCTGGAAAAAATAATGAAAACAATTTATAAAAACAATTATCACAGCAGCATGGCAGACGGACAACCAATAGCTCCAGGTCCCAGATTCTAAACAAGACCAAGCCAGGTAAGTACCAGGTATCAAAAGAAGACAAGATCACAAGAAGAGAAAACTACAGATCAGTAACAGATACAAAATGCTATGAATACAAACATAAAAACCCTCAACAAAGACCAATAAATCAAACCTAGCAACACATAAAGTGAAATTTATCCCAGGAATGCCAAGGCTGGTTTAACACAAAAATCAACCAATGCAATACAACATATTAATAGAACGAAGAACAGAAACTACCTGATGATCTCAATAGACATGGAAAAAGCATTTGACAAAATCCGACACCCTTTCATGACAAGACAAAGACACCCAAAGTATCAACAGAAGGAAACTTTTCTTTCTTTTTAAAGTTTTTTTTTTTTAATATATTTTTATTTAGTTATTTTTATTTTTGACAGAGAGAGAGAGAGACAGATACAGAGACAGAGAGAGAACTGAACTGGGGGAGCTCCCGGCCCAGCATATGGTTCCGCACGGGCCAGGGCCTGGACTCGATCCCCGGTCCCTGGCGTTGCAAAGTGAGTGCTCAACCCACTGAGCCATCCCGGCTTCCCCAGGAAACTTTTCTAACCAGATAAAAGCCGTCTACAAAAAGCCCACAGTTCACACCATATTTAATATTTAAGACTGAGTGCTTTTCCTCTAAGATAGAAACAAGACAAGGATGTCCATCCGCTTTTGACACTGCTATTCAACATTGTCCTGGAAGTTCCAGTCAGAAAATAAAAAAAGGCACCAAGATGGGAAAGGAAGTTAAAAAATGATCCCCACTCACAGATGACATGATCTTATATACACAAAGTCCTAAGGTGCGTGGACACACACACTATTGAAAACAATAAACAAGTTCAATGCAGATGCAGGAGACAGGGTCAACACACAAAGATCAGATATCTGATGTGCTACACAACATGGACGACCCATGAGGATACCCTATGCCTCCACTTATACACGGCACCTAGAAAAGTCCAATTTGTAGACAGAAAGCAGAGCAGTGGTTGCCGGGGCTGGTGGAAGGAGTGGAGAGTTAAGTGTTTAATAGGTGCAGAGTGTCAGTTTCACAAGATGAAAAAACTTGTGGAGCATGGATGGTAGAGAGGGTTACACAACACTGTGACATACTTGATATCACTGAAATGGTTAAGATGGTAAACTGGAAATACCAAAATTTAAAACCTCTGTGCTTCAAGGGACAACATCAAAGAAAAAGTAAACAGGCAGCCCATACAATGAGAGAAAATATTTGTAAATTATGAATCTAATAAAGGACATATCCAGAATAAAGTACTCTTACAATAAATGTCAACAAACAAAATATAACCAAATTTAAAAATCAGCACAGGGAGGTGCCAGGATAGCTCAGCAGGTTGAGTGCCTGCCTTTCAGCTGTGAGGTCCAGGGATCAAATCCCAGTCCCAGCCCATGCAAACCCCTATGCTGAACTGTGATGCAGCTGGTAGTCACTGAGATGACAGGGAAGGTTCTCATCTCCCATGTAGGAGGCCCCTAGTTTGGTTCTCACCTCAACCAGTCCCACATCCACCTGTGTGGAATGAAACCATGTCACAACTAATGATGTACAACTATGGAGACTGCTCTGGGCCCTCCCCCTTCTCTCTGTCTCTGTCTCTGTCTCTCTCTCTCTCTCACCTTCTCCCAAACAATAAATCTTAAAAACAAACAAAATCATCAGCACAGGATTTGAATAGCCATTTCTCCAAATCAAATACACAAATGGCCAATCAGCACACAAAAAGATTCTCATTGTTAGTCATTAGGGAAACTGAAATAAAAGCACAATGGCTACCACTTCACAGCCACTACGATGACTATAATCAAAAAGAACAGTAACAAGTACCCGTGGCAATGTGGAGAAGACGGAACCACTGGACCTGGCTGGTGGGATGTAAACTGGCACAGCTGCTTTGCAAACGGTCTGGAAGCTGTTCAGCTACCCTATGCCCCAGCAAGCCCACTGGTAGGTACAGACCCAAGAGAACGGAACACAAGTGTCCACACCAACACTTGCACACAAATGTGTATGGCCTCACTGTTCAGAACGGGCAAGTGAAACAACCCCGCTGCTCAATGACAGGACAGCGTCACTGAAGAGAGGACACAGGAGTGCAGTGCAGCCCTGCAGCGAAAAGAACAGAGCGCCGGCACCACTGCAACATGGATGCACCGAGAACAGGCTCTGAAACACACCAGACACAAAAGGCCACGCATCGTATGATGCCACTTCTCCGAAATGTCCAGAAGGGGAAACCCACAGAGGCGGTGTGACTAGTGGTTGCCAGGGGCTGGGGTGGAGGATGAGGAGTGGACCGCTAGAGCTGCCAGGTGTTGGGGCAGGGGCAGGGGAGGGGGTGTGGTGAAAACATTCAGGAATTAAGACCATTATGAGCATCACACCACTCTTTGAATATAGTGAAAACTACTGAATCGCGTACTTTGAAAAGGGTGGGTTTTGTTTCATCCCAACAACGATGTTATAAAAAAGGGAACATTCAGGGGAAGAGGGGTTGAGGACAGGATGAGAGGTAAACGGGATAAAGCGAAACAGGTTAAGCTGAGCACAGGCTGGAGTCTGGGCTTCAATTCCAGAGCCACCAGGGAGCCAACGCAGCTCTCTAAGCAGCAGCAGGCGCGTGGCGGCTCCAGGCTAGGACGGCAGGCTGACCAGCGTGCAGCAGAGGGGAGAGTGCACTTTCCGTCCCTGCCCGTCACCTCACAGCAACGTCTGCACTGACATGCCTCACGTCACCTCGGAGTTCTCTGACATCCTCTGCTCAGCCGATTAGCAGAGCAAAGTACTGCTTAAACACATTTGAAATCAGTGCGTATTTAAGGATTCACAGCACTGTTTCCTTGTGTTTTAGGGGGGGATACTTCAAAAGACTAAGGGACCAAAGTCAACAAAACAGGCGCCAAAATGCTGACAGTATTGAGGACCACACAGCAAGCTGCTCAGCAAATGCAGGCCAACTCGAACCTGCTCGTCAGAGCAGCTGAACAGGGGCTTGGCTTAAGCTTGTTTTATTAAGCACAACCCAATCTGTTTGCAGAAAATACCCTGTCAGGTCCAACGTATAAAATGCCTTCACCTTCAGTTTGTTTTGAGCATTCCATCTGAACCGGGAAGCTCGCTGAGTCACCGTCATGTAACACACACAGCAGCTGAAACGCAACACGCGTGTCCCCAGCCGCCGAGCAGGAATGCGCAGCCAACCCACAAGACATGCCAATCATTTAAGAAGAAGGCCGCCTCAATGAGAAACTTAAACTACATTTTTGCGTGTTTGTTTTTTGTGGGTTTTTTAGGAAAAAAGTGTCTTAGTGGAATGTTACTTTCTCTCTTTTGAATCTTAAAACCTCCCTTTTTACTGACACAGTGCAGCTCTGACATCCTCCCCATAACACGGTGTTTCTTAATCTCTGGGGAACCTCGACCCTTTGAAATCTTTTAAGGACTATCTCTGTCTTTAAAAAAACAACCACCCACATTCAGCTTCTCAAACGACTTCATGCCGTGGGAGGCTCCTGGTGGAATCCAGGACGGGAGCTCCTGGTCTGGGGCACAATGCCACTCTAACTGCAACAGGGCACTCTCCTCAAGAATGTGGACACCAGTCCAAGCCCTGTGTGTCATTTTCTTACAGGGTCATAAGCTTATCACTGGTGAAAGCCCAGAACAAGCAACTGTGATGTCCAACGATAAGGAAGCTAGCTACCTTCAGAATAACCCTTCAAAAACGCTGCAATTGTTACAATTGGCCAATTTAAACACAAAGACCTGTAATTACGGTAACCTCAACAATTTAAATTATAGCTCAGTTTAAACTAATTGTGTGGTACATCCTAAAATAATAGTGAGTGAGTGTACAGGTAAGCACACAGGGTAAACTTCAGTTCATTTGCTCTAATATTGGGGGGGGGGGGGTTGCACTACAGGATATTCCTATGGGACAGTCCTGCCCAAAAAGCTCTACCTGAATCTCATCATGAAGCCTGACCAGTCTGTACCGCCCCAAACGGCAGGGCCATGAGGGGAAGGCAAGGAGCCGCCCGGACCAGAGGAAATGACAGACCACTCCGTGCAGCCCTGGCACAGGAGCTGAAGGGAAAGAATGACAGCTAGAAAGACGGATCGGGGGGAAGCCGGGATGGCTCAGTGGGTTAAGTGCTCACTTTGCAGTGCCTGGGACCAGGGATCAAATCCCGGCCCGGCCCATGCGGAACCATATGCTGAACTGGGAGCTCCCCCAGTTCAGTTCTCTCTCTGTATCTCTGTATCTCTCTCTCTGTCAAAAATAAATAAGTACAAATATGAAAGATGACTCGGGGGCATGCGGCAACCTGAGCGTGGACACTACGACCCTCCCTGCACGTGGTCTGCTGTGGTTACGCAGGCGGCCCCGGCCCCTGGGAGGTGCATGTCTGGGGTGGCGTGACATGACAGAATGAACGTGGCCATGGTTAACGGGGAAACCTAGAAGAGACAGTGGTTCACAGTCCCACTCATGCGCCCTTGCTTACGGTTAGGACAGCTTTGAAAACTGTCGCTGGGAGGTCATTTTCTCGATTTTGCGTGGCAGAGGGACCCTAAGTCTGTCGAGCAGAATGCACACTGTCCACGCCCCCTTCAGCCTCTTCAGCCGAGGACAAGACTCCTGAGCTCGCCATAAAACACAACTGTGAAGGACGGAACTAACTTGCAGGCTGACTTCAGACGCCCAAGCTCACAGGAGGTTAAGCAAGACACTCGGATTTTTTCATGATGTTCACATTTAGATTTTCCCGGGGGTTGTTACACATTTTAAAGTTAATTTTAGTTTGGTTCATTTATTCTGTTAACTCATTTGCCACATGGCTGCCAAATTAAGCTAGAAAGAAACCTATCAATATGAATTTACTGGCCTACAAACCACAGGAAAGCAACAGAAAGGTTTAACAGAGTTTTTTGTGTTGTTTTTTTTAGATAGATAGAAGCTGAACTGCAAGCGCAGCATCCCTTGGACCTCGGGAGCCCAGTGCCCAGGTTCACACCCATGTTCCCAGTCCTATCTTGTTTAGTGTCTGTCCAGGCAGAGAATCTCAGGTAAAAATGGCCTAGTTTAGATGCTATAATACATTATATGGTGGTACAGCATCTTTAAAAAGTCCTTATTCCATAGTTGGTTTAGGAGGAAAAAAATAAAACAACGTAACAGGAAGCAAGTTCTGTTTAGACCCTCGACATTATAGTCAATTCATTACTAGAACAGGCACAAAATATAGGTAATTGTTCTCATGTTTGCAGAAAGGAGACCCTGAATGTTTTTCCTCCCACGTAACAGAAGACACTGCACGGGGGAGGACACTTGCAGAGACTGTAACCATGACCACGTTTCTGGTCACTTGTAAAGTGAAGGGCAGGGATACTGACTGGCCTCTATCTAATGTCACGCTCCAGCTCTAAATACTCAGTCGTCCCAGGGCTTTGGCCTCCCCATTAGCTTTAATTAGATCAGTTGAGTTAAATTTTTTACAACTGGAAAGTGGAACTTACCATCCTCTTCCCCCAAACTCCTATCTGTTCTGAACTCTGCTCTGTTCAGGGCCTGTGGCAATCTCCTGTTCACCTAGGACAGAGACCCCAGACGCCACCTCCTCTGGGTCTCACACCGCGCCCTCAGCCAGCATGCCAGCGCAGGCCTTCCCCAGCTCTTGCCTGCATCACCAGCTGACAACTCCATTCCGCTGCTTTGCCAAAAAAGCTCCCAACAAGCTACAGACTCGTGCAAAGAGTCCTCCGCCTGATGCCCTCCGGATGTCCAGGGGCGGCTCTGCCGGCCCCACCCTCCGGCCAGCCCTGCGCAGGGCCTCGTGAGCTCTCCTCTCCGGCTGCACGCCTTTCCCCCTGTTCCCACACTGCCCTTCTCTGCCTTTCAGGTTGGATTTCATTCTTCAGACCAGTTCCTGTGGTGACCGCCCCATCCAGACAGCAGCTCCCTCTTTGGAATGTCCATGAAGGGGCCGTTCTGACGGCCAGCAGTGAAGACCATTTACCTAGGGTGGTAGACGACACGGGTGTCTTGTGCCTGCTGTGTTTCGCTGGCACTGGCTGCCAGGCACGGCCGTGGGGAGGTAGAGCGCAGCAGAGGGAAAGGAGAATGGCAAGATGACTTTGCCTCTCAGAGATGAGCTCTTCCAAACCTGGGCACATGCAGTGGGAGTTTAATTTAGCATTAATGTGGTTCTCTTCAGGAAATACGAGGATCTAGCCCAGAGGTTCTGACCTGGGGTGCCCCCGTGCCCCTGGGGGCATGTGGCAGTATCTGAGGCTGTCCGTGACTACCACTGGGTGGGGTGTGCTGCTGCTGGTGGGTGCCGCTGAAGGGTCCACACGCACAGGGCAGGCCTCACCACCACCAACTAGCTGCTCCATGTCAGCCGTGCCCAGGTCAAGAAACTGCATGCCTCCCCCGCAGCCGAGTTCTTCTCAGGGAAGAAGCAGGCCTCTAACAAACGACAACCCAGGCCAAAGCCTGATGGCTCCTCCCCATCAGTGGCCTCCTGAAGGTCGCTTCACCTCTTGGCACCTCCAAGTCCCCATGGGTAAACAGGTAGTAACGGCACCTACCGCCGAGTGTGCCAGGGCGGCAGTCTATCCAAGGCCTTTGGAAAAGGCTGCCAGGCGGACAGCAAGCGTTCAATAAACACAGCTGCTTCCACGCCTCTCCTCCCCAGTGAGTGCCTGGTCTTGCATTTGGACAGAAAAGACGCAAGAAATGTTCAGTACGTGAATAATGCCTTGACTTCTGGGGAGGGCACGAATGGGTGAAGATAGCCTCCCCTTATTTGGGAAAAGGGAAGCAGAGCTACAGACGAGTAGAAAGGAAGCACCTGCCCACCCAATCTCTTCACCCTCAGGGGAACGCTGAGCCCTTAGGGAACACTCCCTTCTCCCTCTTCTGAGCACACACTGCCCTAGGACCCCCTTGACGCCCGTTCCCCTTTGTCCCCTCTGACCAGCTGAGCACAGGACAGCCTTGAGTATGTGAATGCCATGGTACCTTCTCTTGACCCCTACTGTCACCTGCACTGTACTAGTCATTACGTGCTTGCAGTCCTACCAGACTGCACACGCCTTCTGGGGCCAGGAAAGACACCTGGCTCCTTTTTATATACCCCAAGTGGCCTACAGACCTTAGCACCTGGCTGGCCCCAGCCTCTCATCTTACAGATTAGGCACAGAGAGGCTAAGTGATTTGTCAAGAGCCAAGGTCATACTGTGAGTGGCAGAGCAAGGACTCCAACACATGGCCAATACAGAGGCTCTAAGTTCTGTCCAACTGTACCAACATATAAAATCATGCCTGTGGTAGAGACGACTTTTTAATTAAGTCCCAGAAAACCGCTACAGGATTTACATCCATATAGTTACCTGACAGAGCAAAAACGGAGGGAGAATTAGGCCCAAACTCCAAGCTCCTTTCTGCTGCTGAAATTACACCTTAAAATCTCCACCTGTTTTCTTTAATGGTTTCCTGTCTTAATGTTTCCTTAATGGCTTCTGACAACAACACTTAGCAGCCCAATGAACAGTTAAGTCCGTGACATCAGGCTCAAGCGCCTGTAAATGGTCCGGTAACTGTCTGGATAACGGCGAACCTCTCTCTTCTGGAAAGCAGCCAACCACGCCCACCCTTCACCAGCGGAGATTCGCTGGTTATCACCTGAGAACAGTCAGGCATCTCAAAAAATCCAAGAGCAGCAATTTGGAATGATTCTACGTGGTGAGAAACATTCACACGATTTGGACTGTGCGCAAACCACCAACCTCAACCGGAAACTAAAACTTACAATCATCGAGCACAAACTAAAGAGAAATTCTAGTTTATTCCATGCAAGTGAAAGAAAGCTGCTTGCTGATGAGGTTCCCCCAGAAGTTTCTCCGAATGTCCCAAAACGATGCCAAAGAAAGCAGCAAATAAGAAAAGACTGCTAGGGGAAGCCGGGATGGCTCAGTGGGTTGGGCGCTCACTTTGCAGCGCCGGGGACCACGGATCGAATCCCGGCCCCGGCCCGTGCGGAACCATGTGCTGAACTGGGAGCTCCCCCAGTTCAGTTCTCTCTCTGTCTCTCTCGCTCTGTCAAAATTGAATAAATAAATAAAAATATATTAAAAAAAGAAAACACTGCTAGACAGAAAATGTGAAAAAGAGTTCAATACAGCGCAAAGCCCCGATGCTTAAGCAGTGACACTCCACAAAGCTAAACATTCCCATAAAGCCGTCGTTTAAAAAACCAAAACACTCCCTTTGCCGTGATGATTTAAGTCCCCAGGGCAAAAGCGCTCAGGCCCGGTTGGGAAGGACCGGGTTTTTAATGCTAACGGCGGGTGCAAAGAATAAAAGCGCTCACGCCAAACAGAAACAGGGACACGAGTGCCAGTTTGCAAAAGACTAGTTTGCAAAAGACGACACGCAGTTTCTGCCTCGGTAAAAGTTCAAGGGCAACAGTGCGCCCCGGGCAACGGAATCCTCCCCAACGACCTACAGTGTTGCAAGAAGGGTGGGGGGGCAGGAGGAAAAAAGGATGAAAAAGGATGCGCACACCTCCTACCGTATCATCAGGGCGACAAGGGGCGTTTTGAGGTCCTAACGGGGAAACCAGGACAGTTTGACAGCCGGCCGTCAGGGCCGCCTCCGTCGTGAGCCACACAAAGCCTGCAACCGGCCTGTGGGTGCACAAGTCCCCCCTCGTTCAGCCCTGCAGAGGCTGGGGGCGCTTTCGCTGCAAGGTGGCTTTGCGATGCCGGGGCCCGCGGTCCCCGCGCGTGGACGGGGGGAGGGGCGCGGGAGGGACGCGGGGCGGCCCCCTCGTACCTGCTGAGGCTCCTCTCGGCGTCTTTGGTGGCTTGAGCTTCCAGTTCTCTGCAACGGCACGAAATTAAAATACAAAAAACACTTTAAATAAAAAAAATTTAAAAATTTTAAAAATTTAAAACAAGTAAAAATAAATAAAAAATAAAACAAATTGAAAAAAAAATTAAAAAATTTAAGAAAAGTAAAAAAAGTAAAAAAGTAAAAAAATAAAAAGAATAAAAATAAAAGATAAAAATAAAAAAAATTTTAAATAAAAAAATAAAAAAAACTAAAAAACTAAAATAAAAAAATAAAAAAATAAAAAAAATAAAAATAAATAAAAGATAAAAATAAAAAAATAAAAAATAAAATAAAAATAAAAAGATAAAAATAAAAAAAATTTAAAAATAAAATAAATAAATTTTGAAAAATTAAAAAAATTAAAAAATTTAAAAAACGTAAAAAAGAAAAGGACGCGCGTGGAAAGCGGGGCCTCCGCAGCCGCCCCGGCTCCCGCCCGCGGCCCCGGGGACGCCCTGCGGCAGCGCCCGCGGCCCCCGGCCCGGCCCGCCCGCAGGCCCCGCGCCGCTCACCTCATGTGTCTAAAGTGCAGGAGCGAGCGCGGCGCGGCGAGGGAGGCCCGCGAGCCTCACGCCCTCGGCAGCGCCGCGGGGACAGGCCCGAGCCGCTGCGCCAGCGCCATTTTCCACCCCGACCCGCCGCTGCCGCCGCCGCCGCCGCCGCGCCGCCGCGCCGCCGCAGGCCCCAGACCGGAAGTGGGGGCCGCGCGCCGCAACCCCTTCCGGGTCGCGCGCCGGCCCAAAATGGACGCCCTAGCAACGAGGCCCGCGGGCCGCCCGGGGCCCTTGGCAACCGCGCGCGCATGCGCCGGACGCCCACGACGGAGCTCCCTCGGCGGCCGCGCTGCCCGGAGTCCCTCCCGCGTCCTCCTCCTCCTCCGCTGCTGCGACACAAGCTCGGGTCCCCGCCGCCGGCTCCTCCCCCCGTGCGAACGCCACAAAAAACGCGCCTAAACCGCAGTGTCGGCCTCGGCCGCAGCCCGACGCCTGCGGCGATGTGTGACCTTGGGCCGCCTAGTTAACCTGCGCCCCGGAGGCTGCATGGCCCTCGCTCCCGGCCCACCGGTCCCGCCGTGGAGGACGCTGGTGGCACATGGGACGGAGCGGCCACTGGGGGTGCGAGCCGGGCCCGGTTCCTGGAGGGGGCGGGTGGCCGCAGAGGCGGGGACAGGTCGGGTGCCCCGGAGCTCCCGCGGGAAGCAACACCCGTGTAGCCCGTGCAAGATGCACACGTGACGTAGCGCGAGAGAGCAGCTCCGTGCAGATGCAAGGTCTCCGCCGACCTGCAGGCCGTGCAGCCAGCGTGCACCCGCAGAGACGACTGCATGCACTAGGTGCACACATTCCTGTGCGTCCTCGTGCACACATTCCTGCCTGTGCATCCCCGTGCACACATTCCTGTGCATCCCCGTGCACACATTCCTGCCTGTGCATCCCCGTGCACACATTCCTGTGCATCCCCGTGCACGTATTCCTGTGCATCCCCGTGCACACATTCCTGCCTGTGCATCCCCGTGCACACATTCCTGTGCATCCCCGTGCACACATTCCTGTGCAT